>LPNX010388333.1:78122-100835 GCA_001517045.1 Pseudotsuga menziesii
AGTTAAAGAAGAATGATGTCAAGGCGCAGTATCGAGACCTGAAGAGAAGTTCATAACTCCATCATGCAGTAGATGGAAACATCATGGGAAACAAAGCAAGATTCGTAGCATGAGGCTTCTCACAAAAGAAGGCCTAGACTACGAAGAGACATTTGCAGCCAGTAAGAGCTTAAACACATACATGATGATCCTGATGAAGATCTTAACCTTTGCTACAAGGTTGAAGATGCAAGTCTATACACTAGATGGTTACATAGAATATTAGTAGCATAGGAAGCTACTTGTCACTCTGGTACAGAATGTTTCAGTGCATAGAGTATGGAAGACAAAGGGAGTATGATGCTCCGCTTCAGAGGGAGTGACTACAGAATATCTTGAGGTTCAACATGGTACGACAGGATGGGCAGATTACTGATGACTCTAGGCTTTACTGAGAGTAAAGTGGATTCCAACCTTTGCTTCAAGGTTGAAGGCAGAAGACCAGTGATGCTCCTGTTATGCGTCGATGCACTATTGTTCTAGGCATGGAGGTGTGGACAAGGGATCTTGAATAGGTTTGGGATGATGGACTGCAAGGCTATGAACACACCGATGGCATCGAACCTAAAGCTATTGAGTGATGCTTCATCAGAGTCGGTTGATGCCATTATGTATCGTCAGATGATTTGCTCCTTGATGTACCTGACGGATACGAGACCAGATACTTGCTTTGCTGTGAACACATTGAGACATGTTCACTTGATGGTTGTAAAGCATGAATTGAGGTACCTAAAGGGTACAGTTGAGTATGGGCTCAAGTATAATACGAATCAGAAGATTAACCTAGAGGGTTATGTTGATTCAGATTAGGCAGGCAGTGCCATCGACAGGAAGAGTACTTCAGGATGTTGCTTCAGTATGGGATCAGGTGTGATCTCTTGGTTTAGCAGGAAGCAATCCTGTGTGGCACTGAGTACAGCTGAAGCAGATTATGTCGCAGCTTGTTCAGCTAGTTGTGAGGCAGTATGGCTACAGAAGCTACTATCTGATATATTTGATCTCCAGTTGGATGCTACTTGTATACATTGTGACAACTAGAGTTGCGTGAAGTTGTCAGAGAATCCAGTGTTTCATGACAGGTCGAAGCATATCGAGATCAAGTATCACTATATCAGGGATATGGTGCAGAGAGGAGCAGTGAAGCTCCTGTATGTTGCGACGGAGGAACAGATAGCTGATGTATTGACGAAGCCATTGGCTAGGCTGAAGTTCGAGTACTTCAAAGAGAGACTTGGTGTTCTCCAGATCGAGGATTCCTCCCAGAGAAAGTGATGAGACCCATATCCATTCTGACATGGTGAGAGGATTGGTTCCTTCCATGGTCAGATGTAAGGACTGAGCCATTCTATCATGGTGAGAGGATTGGTTCCTTCCATGTCAGATATGAGTGCTGAGATCCATAGCCATTCTGACGAGTAGGTCAGATATAAGGGCTGAGCCATTCTGTCATGGTGATAGGGTTGCTCCCTTCCATGTCAGATATGAGTGCTGGCCATTCTGTCGAGCAGGACAGATGTAAGGGAAATTGCCATTCTAGGAATGGAGGCACCTGGTCAGTTACCAGGATCACTCAGTGTAGGATTGAGTAGCCATTCTGATGTGATAAAGGGATGTGTTCCCACTTGAACAGATGTAAGGGCTGAACCATTCTGTCATGGCTAAAGGATTAAGTTCCTTCCATGTCAGATGTGAGTGTTGGCCATTCCAACGAGCAGATTGGATATAAGTGCAGTGCCATTCCGACATGGTGAGAGGATTGGTTCCTTCCATGGTCGGATGTAAGAGCTATGACATGGTGAGAGGATTGGTTCCTTCCATTGTCAGGATACCACATCCAGCATGAAAAAGGGCTGGCTCTGTGAAGACTCATCTAGTTTGAAAAAGGACTAGCTCTGAAGTAGATGCCACATCTGGTTTGAAAAAGGACCAGCTCTGTGATGCCTCATCTAGTTTGAAAAAGGACCAGCTCTGAAGATGCCTCATCTAGTTTGAAAAAGGACTAGCTCTGGGAAGACTCATCTAGTTTGAAAAAGGACTAGCTCTGAAGTAGATGCCACATCTGGTTTGAAAAAGGACCAGCTCTGTGATGCCTCATTTGGTTTGAAAAAGGACCAGCTTTGAAGATGCCTCATCTAGTTTGAAAAAGGACTAGCTTTGGGAAGACCCATCTAGTTTGAAAAAGGACTAGCTCTGTGTAGATGCCTCATCTAGTTTGAAAAAGGACTAGCTCTGGGAAGGCTCATCTAGTTTGAAAAAGGACTAGCTCTGAGTAGTTTCCTCATCTGGTATGAAAAAGGACCAGCTCTGAGATGATACATCCAGTATGAAAAAGGACTGGCTCTGTATAACTTCCTATGATGAGAAGAATCATGAGATAGCACCAGGGTTGATCCAGATCGAGTGATGATCGAGATCCAGTAATGATGATCCAGCAGTTATGATCCAGATTGAGTGATGATCCAGATCCAGATCCAGTGATGATGATCTAGATCGAGAGATGATCCAGATCCAGTGATGATGTTCCAGTGGTGATGATCTAGATCGAGAGATGATCCAGATCCAGTGATGATGTTCCATGATGATACAGATCCAGTGAAGATGACTTGAAGATGAAAACGACTTGAAGACGAAGATGACTTGAAGACGAGATGATCCAGCTAATACAGAGAAGAAGACCAGTGCTGAAAATTGTGTTGAAATAATACCTTCCTAGTTAAGAGGGAGTGTTGATGTATTTGTAACTTCGGAATGTATTCTTCTATGTATCTTATGTATTGTAACCCGATGTTTATTCCGGGATGTTTCTATTATGTATTTGAGTCATGTTGTCATGCCCCGATGTTCTGATCAGGAGGATCTATAATGTAAACAAGTCATGTCAAGTCATTAGGTAAGTCCCCACAGTTTCGGGGCACTTGAGTTATTATACACTAATTAAGGTGTAGGCTCGGGTAAGTAATTGTTAGGTCGAGCCTACGTGTGAAACTGCAATTCAAGTGAACGGAAGAATATAAATAGAGAGTGAGACTCTCTATTTATAACACACATCATTCACTCTCTTAAGTGAGGCGCACTTGTGGAGAAGGAAATATACTGGGACAAGAAGTCTACTGCTGTTGGGAGATCTCTTACTGTTTTGGTGCTGATTTTATCTCTGAGGAAGTTGCGGGGTTTTCTCCTTTATGGTTTCCCCGAGGAAAACTCTTTGTGTCTCTTGTCTCTCGTGATGTGCTTATGTTTTATTGCTGTACTTGTTATTCTCTCAGTGAAAAGATCCTAAGATCATAATGCTAGCTTATTTGATGAAAAACTAACAGAGAGGTCTCCCTTTTTATAATAAGGGACCTACTTATTTACGAAATATATGCTCTTAACCTAATGAAATACAAAATAAAGTAATCTAGCATGCGTTCCCTCAATTGACCTTCTTCTTGGTGGCCCGATAAAGACACATGGTATAATTTCATAGCTAGGAATTTTCCTAATCCTCCATCTAGAAGAAAGGTAGGGATCCTACTGTCTCCACCAAATTTGAATAGTCTCTCTCTCAAACTGGTAAAAAGAGGAGGGTTAAAACTATAGGAGAAGTTTCATCTTTAGATATTGAATCTAAAAATCCTAGGCCTAAATAATACTTCTCCCTAATTTCAAATGAAACTCTATATAGATACAAATGATGAGATAGAAGGATATTCCTCAGCTGTTGCAAAAGCTATAGTAAATTTTAAAGAGGATATACCTCCAGGTTGTTCCCAACCTAATTCATCTCCAAAGAATTCTACAGGACTGGATAGACCCAAGATGATTTCTCCTTGGAAGTTTTTAAAATTACAAGCAAAGAATGTACAAATGAAAGAGGAATTACATGAATACAAGGTGTTGGATCAACTCCTTAAAACTGAAAACACTATATTGAAGGGCCACCTCGCTTAATATAGACTAAGGAATCAGAAATATGTGCACAGGTGGATAAGTTTTGTTCTCAAGCCAATCTAGTAAGTTATGAAAACATAAAGCCTCACTCTATACTTAATAGAAGGTATTAGGAGGCTCATATACTTCTCATTTAAAATAGATCTCTCAGGGAGAAGCTTCAAAAAACATGTCAGCAAACAAAGGATAATCCATATGACTTATAGAGTTGAATTTTTCTTCTTTTTTTCTACAGGAACTATTTCTTGCATGAGGACATGCAATACTTTGGGTTTGGGGGGATGTTAGGCTCTATATTTTGACTATTTTCATACTCTATACCTCTTTCATTATCCTTCTGTTATCATTCCTTATACCTCTCATTTTGTATATGACTTTGATCCAAACATTAGCCTAAATTAATGATTAATGGTCTAGAACTTGTCCTTAGCAATTCTCTTGCTTTTAATTAAGTTCTGAAGAGTTTTTAATGCAAGATCTAAATTACAATTATATGCTATATATTCTAGTACCGATATTTTAATTTCAGTACCAATGCAAAAATAAATGGGATGATCCTAGGTTGATGGATTCGTGGAAATATTTAAAGATGTGTGTGCTAAGAAGAGTGGTCAGGGCATGCCCTATTTTGAGCACAGAACAGTTACATTAATTAATTGCCTTATCTCATGACACTTTGTGTCATGAGATTAAGGCAATCAAAAAATCTGATATCTTCTCCAATAAAAGCACAGATTGTTGAAACTACTTCAAGAAAATATTTTCTATTTTGAGCCTACTTTGAAAGCAGTGTAAATTATGTAATAAATTATATCCTTATCTCAGAACTTATTGGTTATAGACATAAGCTCGAATTCTTGAGCTTATAAAAACTTTCGTTCTGATAATGAAGAGATAAAATAGTGTAGGAGTAGATAAGGGATGGAATGTAATGGTTTCTTATTAATTTTCAAACATTGTATTTGAACTAGCTAGGAATGAATAAAATTGTGAAGGTTATTTGTCTTTTTATGGCATAATTTTGAAATAGATATAGCGCAGCCTCGAATGGGATGGCCCCCTATTCAAGATAGGTGTGCATCTTAAGTTATGATAGCATAGTGGTAATCATTTAATTCAGAGGTTTTGATTGAGATTTAATAATTTGATTTTCAAGCTATGCTTGTGGTTATTAGGTTTTCAATAAATAAATAAAAAGATTTGGATACAATTGAAGAGTTAATAGTTGCAGCTTGAGTAATTTTATATACAATTTTTAGTAGAGTGTAGTTTTTAGTTGTTTCCAGTTCATTCAGATGAAGTGTCGAGCTTTGAGATTTGAAAGGTAGTATAAGTTGACTATGGTCCATTATATTTCACATCAAAAAGAAGGAATAGTTACTTGACATACAACATTGGTTTCATTTTGAATGCATATTAGAGTAATTGTGTGAGAACGTAGGTTCTGTATTTATGACTTATGGGATGAAGAAACATTTGAAAAAACTTATGTTATTATGAGAAATTCAAGAGGTTGTATTTAATTGTAGCCATATTAATGAATCTATGAACTTGAGATTTTTTTCATATGCTCGTAATGGTACACAATTGGATTAAAGGTTAAGAAACCCGGTGGATCATTATTTCTATTCAGAAGGAACCAATTCAATTCAGTAGATTAAGTGAAGATCAAGGCAGTGAAGGATCATTTCAATTAGATTGTTTCAAGTAGATTTTTCTGAAGAATTTCATTCAAATTTCTCTAATAACAGCATTAGTCATATCAATGCCAAAGTAGTAGTAGATGATTTTGATGTCTTGTTTCGATTTGAGTTGGTTTGCCTTGGATATTTTTTATTAGTTTGGTAGAATCAGTTTAGTTTTTATTCCAATCCTGCACAGAAAATGCATGCACCTCACAAGTTCACCTTCCCCAGTTGACAATTTAATGTTGTGGAGTTAATAGTGTATATTTTTTTACCCACAATCTTCCTATTTGGCAGGAAACCAAATTGTTCTTCAGAAATAAACTTTCCCAAGATAGGCTTAATCATGTCTAAAATTATCTTCACGATAATTTTATACAACAAATTACACAAAGCAACGGGTCTATAATCATCGAAACTGACAAGTCTGTCTCGCTTCGAAATTAAGGAAATATAAGTCTCATTAATAAGAGCAGGGATTAATCCAAGTCTTTGAGATCCATCTAACGCCTCAGTCCACTCTCCCCCCAAAAGATCAAAGAAGCGTAAAAAAAACTCCATGGTCCACCCATTAGGACTAGGACTCTTGTCCTTAGAGAAATGTACCAAAGTCTTTTCAACCTCCTCCAGAGAGAGAATACCCCACTGCTTGCCCTTCTTCCTCAGTAAAAAACGATGGAAAGTGTTTTAAGAGATTAAGCTTACTTTCCAAGTTTGAAGTAGGCTTCTATTAAAAAATGCCCTTAAAATAAGTAACAACCGCTTTCTTTATTGACTTTGAGTCCCAGAGAAAAACATCTCACTCCCCTTTCATTTCCCAGATCGAGTTCATGAGTCTCCTTTGATTTGTAAAAGGATGGAAAAATTTAGAATTATTGTTCCTGTAGCCAAATAACTCGTCTTTTTTTGCCTCAATGTTTCTTCCTTCAGCAGAAGAATCTCCATTATCTAGTTTCTAAAGCCCTGATATAGTCCCTCCTCTCCTGGGAAAGAGATTATGTTTCAAAAAAGTGAGAGAGATGATTAATCTCATCCTGCAAACTACTCAATTCTTCTTATGATTCCTTTTTCTTTTCTTTCTCCCACAAAAAACCCTCACTTTTGAGAGTCAGCATATTCCAGCTAAAACCAAGTGCAACAGAGAAGAATTTACTGAAGGATGTAACAAATCTCATTTTTGTTGAACACGAGTACAAAACTCCTTATCCTCCAACTAGACTGGGTTGAATTTAAAGAAGTAATGGGTGAAAATCTTGTCGAAATCCATTTGAAGGAAAATATATTTATAATCTGATATACCTGTTGCATAAGACCAAGAACGATAGCGACCCAAACTATCACAGAGATCCTCAACCAATAAAATTATATCCAATCTTTTTGTTATACCTACTTTACCACATCTCCCATTAGACCAAGGCGGAACAATGACACTAGACTGAACATACACTAAGCCAACCTCCTGAAATAGTGAAACAAAATAATCAATTAGAGGGTCTAAGACCTTTCTTGAACCCCAAGTTTCCCCTGATGACATAGTCAAATTTAAATCCCTCTTCAGAATCAAAGAAGAGTCATTCAATAATCCAACATTCACAACATTGTCCCAAAATAATCTCCTATTTTGATAAGGCCCATTCACATTCAAAAGTCTAATTCCTCTTTAAACCCCTTAGATTTCCTTCCACCAAAATCCATGCAACAGTAATAAAAGGCTTCAAATCAGCTACAAGAGGATTCCATGCAACCAAATCCCCACCCGAATGACTTGAAGATTCCACGTCACAAACCCTCCAAGATGATTTTAATTACCGAATGTAATTACATTTAGTAATAGAGGAATACATGGTCTCTTATAAACAAATAATGTCTGGCTTATTAACATCCAAAACCCACTAGAACGCAGTCCGTTTGGGGCCACTTCCCATCCCACGCGCATTAAAAAGATAGGATATCCATGATTGCACCGCTTCCAAGGCTTGAATGTTAGAAGAAAAAGGAATACCATCAGACCTAAACAGACCTTTATTAGACAAAGAGGATAATTTGGGGTTCATATGTCAATCTTCCCCCTCCCAGACTTCTTCTTAAGGGATCGACCTCATGAGTCTTTTTAAATTCTTTCCCCTTCTAGGTTTTATAATACTCATATTCCCATTAAAAGGGAAGACATGGGAATCACATCTGAACAACCATTATTGGAATTGGAATAAATATGTGGAGGCTTAGCCTGTCCCCCAAAAGGGAAGTTTTAGAGTTCAAGTCCCCACAAGGAGAATCTAAAATCTCAATATCTAAAGTGGAACCCATATGCCTAGAAAAGGAGGAAAATCCAACCTGGAGACAAAATAAATCTAGCGTTCCCTTGTGGGAACCCCTGAAGGAACAATCTCTGAAGGACTCTCAGCTAAAACTTGAGGGTTCAAACTTATGTGGTTGGATATGGATACTTCTGGACAAGACAAATATTTTCATAGAGAATATGAATCTGTTGTGACAGAGACCTATCAGAATCCCCAGGTTCCATAGAATTCTTCATCGAAGAAGACGATTTTAAATGACCCAAGTCTAAACCCTCCTCACATACCAAAAAAGACAATAAATCCTCCTCAGATAGAAAACTTAATAGGACAGAGTTTTTAAACTTACCCAGAAATCCAGAGATAGAATTTCATCAAGAGGAATAGGGAACATCAATCCAGCATCCATTTTGTCCAAGTCCTCCTCATAAATGTCCTCCAAGTAAACTTCTTTGCGAACGCCCTTCTCTTACAACTCCTCCGACAAACCCTTCGTAGGGTCAATTGGAGTTTTTGGATTGGTCCTACGAAGGCTTGTACCCATAGCGTACATATTTTTTCACACTTGGAGATAATAAACATTTGTTTTGGATTCCAAGGGCTTCTACCCATTATTATGTACATATTTTTTTGCACTTGTAGATAATCAATATTTGTTGCATGTAATAGAATTGTTTACTTTGTTTGCTATAATCATTTTCTTTGTTTTCTAAAAACTTTTTTTTGGTTTGTAATAATGTGTTTGGATTTTCCATATTAAACCATTATTGTTTACCCACGCAAAAGTTGGGTGTTTGAGACACTTTTTATCACGTCATACACATAGTGTTTTTCATTTTCTAGCTATCACGAAGGGCGTTAGCTTTCCACTTGACCATTTGCACCGATTGGACGACCAACAATGCACGATGTGAAAGCTCACATGAGCTAGATCGTCTGATTGGTGCAAATGATCGGGTGAAAAGGTAACTCCATCACGAAGTACCCAATTTATGATAATACATGGGATTTCACCAAATATATCACGAAGTACCCAATATGGAAGACAGCAGTGTATGGCTACACTTATATAACAATTACCAAATTCCTTAAAAATGGCTTGGCAAGCCAACTCATAAGAACGTTTATCAATAACTTTTTTATCTGCTCTCTGTTTAGAAAATATTTCCCTCTTTTAGCCAATAGGTTTCCAATCCTTTCAAGATGATTAAATGCTTTCTAACATTTTAAATATAGTACTTCAATATTATGAGTTATGTCATAGATATATATGAAGCTCTATGTGTGTGTTTTTTTTCCTAAAACTTAATGTTATTTAAATTAAATTAAGATATCGAAAGGCAAATGTGTACCGTATTAACTATATTAATAAAAAATTAACCTAGTAATAATATTTTATAAATACTTTATATGTGTTTTTTTTAAATTTAATGCATGATATCTAAATATAGTATCTTATAAATACTTTATATTTTTTTAAATTTAAATACATTATATTAAGGTTGAGATGACCTCATCCAAAAGTATATTGTTTGATTTAATGTTCCCATGCAGGGCTGCATTCATGGTGCAAATATGCCAAATCCTATGCACTTCGAGAGGTGATCTGAAGTCATCTTCACCAATAGAGATATTTTAACCCATCGTCTTTTTGCAGAGTCCCATGCATTAGTCCCTTCTCCATATACTCATAAACAATTAGCATCCCAAAAGTTGCATCCTAATCCAAAACAATAAAGCATTTGGAGTGAACAAAATGTTCATGTGTAGAGCTCAATAAATGGAATATTCTTTCATAGTTATAAGTATCAATATAGAGAATAAAAGTGAAATAATTGTTAAAATTAATTATCAGTCAATGTCACATAAGCATATCGAGTAACATAAGTTGGTACAACACCTTTGGCATCCTTTCCATTATAAACCCAGAAGCAAAGACAATTATAGCATATCCATATCCATATTGGGATCAAGATCCATACCTATAGCCAGTAGTTCATAATTTAAGCATAAGCAAAGGTCGAGGTTATTTCTTATATGAACTAATTGATCCAGTATCAATCACAATATATCTGGAAGCCAAGTAGTTACAAAAGAATGAGCAAGGTAGGGAATTGCATTGAGATGTGGAATGATATTCTTTCACATGTGATTACTACTAACTATCAATTGCATGGGGATATTTTTCTGATTCCACATCCTTCGCAAGTGCTTCTATGATCGTTATAAGCAATATCAAAAGAGAAGAAACCTAACTCCCATAACTTCTTTGAAGGGTAGATTTATCATGAGTTAAAGAAAGAATCTTCCCCTTTTATCAATCCCTAACAACTAATAATATTTGGCGTGTAGAGTCTCCTTGACACCCATATTAAATAATATAAATGGTGGCTTTTGTTTTCCCTTCCTCCCTTCCAGTCTTTGGTGAAATTAGTAACTAAGTGCACTGGGTAAGAAAAAGTGGACTAATTAAATGTTCCAATAGGGAAAGTGCACTCCTCTCAATAGATAGTAGGTCCCTTAACCTTGCGGTCGATAAAGAGAAATCACACTTTCGTTTCAAAGACTACCTATGATCCTCTTCTTCCATGTTAGGTGCGATCAATAGGGGGCATTGAGACATAGTGCATGCCCTATCAGAATGTCATTTTGTTGGTAAGGTGCCACTCTCTCTTTCTAGTTTATCTCCCCAAAATTATCGAGAAAAAAGACAACGTGGATACTTATCCTATAGTTGAAATATGTGTGTGTGTGTGTGGAAAATGGGAAAAACGATGAACACCCATGAATGGAGGTATTTGCAGTGAGTCAATCCCATTTGCTTACCACATAGGAATGCCACATCTTACTATCTATGGGGAGAGGGGTCGAAGTGAAAAACCACCCCATTATATAGAAAGAGAGCATAACATTATTCCTTATCATAAGAGTTGAGAATCTGATGTGAGATCGAAATCTCGGAACCCTTACTATAGATTAGATCTACCCAATTGCAGTCCCCCTACTATTATTTTTAAGGGAGGTGAGTGATCCTGACACTTAAAATTGTATGTTTCAACTAATTCCCCCTTCATAAGTCCCACCATAGTAATCCCAATCCAAGTTGGTAAGAAGAAAGAAATTGAAATCTTTGGAAAATATCTCATCATCATGAGGACGACAATTCATTAGGATAAATTGGGTGATCTAGCAAAAGCCATGTAGCTGACGGGGCTTGACACAATGAGTCTGATCGCTATGATCGTTAAAGTGGCTAGCAATGCGCGGACGCATAAAAAGAATTGTCGTCGTTTCGCACAACACTTGAATTTCATTAAGAACTTCCTGGAACAACAAAAGGTTACATAGTTGAAGAAATATCCTAAAACCATAGAGCCCCTAGAGAAATTGGAAGATCTAGTGAGAAGGCCATATGTCCTTATCGATAATTTCTAGAATAGAAGCTATATTTATGTGCTTGCCATGGGATGGACTATCATAAACCATTTCAAGCAAGAGAAAACAAAACTTGACAGAAAATGAAGGTTACCAAGCCAACAACATGCCCTCACATCCAACAAAATATGTCACAGATGCCCTGCCAACATTTGCAACTCAAAAGAAGTAAGCCTCATGTTTTGTTTGTTTTGTGGATAGAGGGCTTCGTGGGGTTGACACGTGGGATTTTCCAACAAAGAAAAGTCCAGAAATTGATAGGGGGAGGCTTCTGATAGGCCTATGAAAGAGGATGAAGCCACAAGAGGCATATGCAAATCCCCTAATGTAGATTACACCTCTTTTAATTGACATTGATGATGATAGAGATATAAAAATGGAAGGGTTAGGGTTAATATTCACAATTGCTATGAGAGAGTGTGCGTAAGCCGATGAGATAGTCGTCTTCCTCATCACACTCTACAAATAATCTACAAATTTCCCCTCATATTGAAACAAACATTTTACATATAAATGTTCCCTTCAATCATCAGTCAATCACTACACATATAGGTGTTAAGGATAACATATGATTATGTTAATGAAGGAAAATATGCCCATGAATAATGATCTCACCCAAACTATCATGCTACATCAATATTAATTTACCATATCATTGGTGTATCATTAGCAACTTCTCCCCAAATGACCAAAACCTCCTCGCGAGTGCGGGAACAACTCCTAAAAACAATGATTATTTCTTTTATTCAACAAATCCTTGGCAAACTGAGGAATTGAAGATTGCCCCTATGAAATTTCAAGGGGTTCAATGAGTTTGAACTTATGATTTTCACATTATATTCCAATAGCCAATGAAATTTAAAATTAAAATATTGTAGCATCTCCACATTATAATGTCATATTTTGTGCACCTTAAGAGGTAATTGCTAATATATTTTGTTTTTCCTTATCCTTTAAATATATGGAGTTTTGGGGGATACCCAAATAGATGGAAGGTATTTTTTCTTAGGTAATTCACTACATATTTTCACTTAATTTGCGTGACATTCTTTTTTATGAAAGTGATAAAATTTAACATATATATTTTTTGCAATTTTTTATTATCCCTTTCGACACTTGGTAGATAACGAGTTACGATGGATCTTTGTTGTCTTATTTTATCACATTGACACGTGGTATATGTAAAGTGCTTCTTGAAACAATGATTTTACAAACTGATGGTGGATGTTATATGCATGCATGGGTTGTTCTAGAATGTGATTAATTTAGTGTGTGAGGTATGATAAGAGTTTCTTAGGGATTTTATTTAGGCTCAACAAACTTAGTTAGTATAGGTGTAGATGTAAGAGCCAATCTTTTACTAACTCAATCTATAGATAATGAGGGCAATTTTGATTGTTGAGGCTATATTTTGGTAATTTTGATTACTTATAATTGACAATTAAATGCAATTCTGATCGTCGAGACCTTATATTTTGGGTTATTTTTGTTGTTGATATTTTATATTGGACACTTGAATTGAAGGGGAACATTTTGTGGAAGATCACAACATTATATCAACTATCCATAAAGTCATTTTGAGGGGGAATTGTTTCTTGTTGCTTCAATTTGTGGGTGAAATTGGTATGTGCATTGACTATCCATAAATCCTAAGGATTGGCATGAACAAGATCAACCATTGACATCTTTTAACAATGAACTTTAAGGTTTGACCTTTACAACAATGCCACACAGTAAACCTTATAAGGAATGTGAATTGCACCATTGTTCTCCTTTGAACGCTAGGAAAAGATGAAAGACACTTCTTATATCTCACTTTTAAAAAGGAAGAGGAACACTTTCATTCTCTATTTCTTTCACACTTAAAATTGCAACCCTCAATCCCTGCACTCCCCACTCCCCATACCAAATGAAAATATCAATGTTGATTACTAATATAATTATATTCAAACTTGATCACTACCTAGCCTTTTATTGTTTTACTCAGACAATTATACTTTCTCGTATGACAAATTAATGTATATTTCTTCTTACTTTCCAATGCTTAGATGTGTTTTCTATTTAGTTCTTATTAGTACTCTCAATAAAGTTTTCCTTTCAATTTCATCAACTACTATACTAACCATAGATTAACTAGACTTACTTTCAACACATAAAATTCTATTATCTACATACACACAACTTTCTCTCATTTTATAACATATCAAATTTCTATTCGGCGTTTCATTTCCCCTGCTTTGGGGGTATGGTAGTAGTAATAATTTGCAAGGTCCTTATTGATTGGGACCTTCCACATATGATGGAGGGTAACCATAAAGTGTTTCCGTGGATTCTTTGTTTGTGGGCCATCCTATTTAACATGCTTGTCAAGGAGCTAAGAAAATGTAGGAGTGAGCTAGACTTGGGTGTGAAGATGTGTCTACTTTATTTGTGCGCTTTTTGTGGAGGATCTTGGGCTATGTAATTTAAGTGGGCTAATTTTAAGGAGATGTTATGTGGTTGGTAGATTTAGTAATTAGAGCATCAACGGGGGCTTAATGGTTAAGACCATGTGTTATATTCTTGGATGTAGGAAGTGACAAGGTTTAGAAGACTAAAAAAACCCATAAAATAAAAACTACTTAAAATATCTAACTTACAAAATATTAAATATATTTTTAAGTTAACAAATTTAAACTTTGATTAAATAATCTCAATTTTTAAAACTAATTAAATTATTAAATTTAAACTTTGGTTTGATAATCTCAATTTCTCAAACTAAAAAATTATAATAAATATAAAAATATATATATTAAAATTACATATTTTATATATTTCAATCACTAAATATATATATAAATAAAATATTTAAACTACATATTTATATAAAATCCAAGAAAATTGATCACAATTTAGTAAATAATATAACATCATTGAAAAACATCTTTATAAATAAAATATTTAAACTATATATTTATATAAAATCCAAGAAAATTGATCACAATTTAGTGAATAATATAACATCATTGAAAAAAATATTATAAAAAATTATGATTTTGTCGTTAATAGTTTTTTTTTATTTATTACTTTTTTATAGCGAAAATATCGTATATAATTTTTATCTTATAGTCATTAACAATAACAACAACAGTAACATTGTTACCTCGGAGCTCTTGCTATTGCTATATTTAGCATATGTATATAGTAAAGTAAGAATGATATAAGTGCTTCCGTTTCACACTTCGCCTAGCCTTGGATGGGCAAGGTTAGTTCCTCCAAACAAAATGAGATTAAATGATATGTATCCATACATTTTATCAACTATTAAAGAAAAAGATACACTGTATTTGACCGACAGAATGTCCCATGAAAATGGGAGACTGTATTTGACCGACAGAATGTCCCATGAAAATGGGAGTCAAAGTCAAATGTTTTGGCAGACTATCCCGTCACATCAGAGTCGGCTTTATCTTTCAAGACCCCCTTTTTGTCTTTGATTGTTAGCTGGACGGCACATTCGGACCATTCTTAATTCACCCAGGCCCGTCACATCACAGTTAGCTTTATTTTTTTTAATTATTATTGTTTGTTGGATGGTTCATTACTGCGAAGCCGTATAGTATATTTACTTGTTGAATTACGACTGAATCTTCGTTTTAGCCGCTCATCCCCTTTGTTTGACATGATATTCTTTTTCATTAATTGATTCAATTTTGGGGTCGAAAAATTTCCTAGTATCCAGTGCGGAGGGAAAACCAATCGCACTGAACAAAATAATATCACATATCTCACTGATGGTATTTACATTTGATTGAATTACGATACAGATGGACGAGAATTGTATTATGCCGATCCAGGATTTTTAACATGGAATAGTTATAACCTCATATTGCAGTTTTGCAGAGAACAAGGAGAAATAATAATTTGTGGAGACCCTTCTACACTGGTGCAACAACAATGGTATGGATGGACAGAAGTTTTCCTTGATAAATTGTGTCCAAGAAAAGATTGGGTTCAACCACGTGCAAATTTCATTCTGCACCTTCAAGCAGATATGATTGTAGCACACCATAATCATATGTGGTTTAAATTTAAACTGTGACATCTTGGAGGAGCTTACTCTCCTCTTGAATCCCCTATTTTCACTCAGCAGAAATTCAAAAGAATGGACAAAAATGATCTTAGATCATAAAATTCATACAAAAAGAATTCCTTTAAACCTTAAAGTTGAATCCATTTTTCAAGGAGAATTCTGATGTATTTCTAGTAAAGTCATGCTGGTGTTTCTCAAATTGCTTATTTCCAGATACCTAATTTGGTTTAGATAATGATTCTGACTCATTAGTTGGTTGTACATGTGGAGAAAACCCATGTATTTGTAATCATGACAATATGTAATCATGACAATGAATAATAGAAAGCCTCGTGGGCCACTAATAGTAGCTCCACTTTGTAAAAAAAAGTCCAATCTAGTTGTCACTCCGATTGATTGTCTTACTTCCGTACACTTTACTTCCCAACGCCTCTCAACAAGCCTGTGCTATCAATTGTGTGATGTGCCTTACCTCTTAACATTTATGGTTTGCCTTTATGGAAAAGAGAATCACAAGTCAATACCTATAATGTTTGGTTGTGAAAAAAGACCTATTTTGAGCCACCTCGGTCGTATCTTATTTTTTTATAGTAATGACTGATTTGAAGAGCTTCAATGGCATCTGGTTTGCTGGTTTTGCAGACATCTACAAAACAAAAAATTCAGCGAGTCTTCCACCCTAAACCTTAAATAATTGTATGTTTATAGGGTGCTTCTTTTTCTAAATACTCTTAAAGAATTTTACTTACTGATATCTTATGACAAGGCTATCTGAAACCCAAAAAGCTTAAATAATTGTATGTTTATATCCTGCTTCTTTTTATAATTGCTCTAAATTTCTCCTACTTACTAATATGTTATGACAAAACTGAATATCCATTACACGGGAATGATCTAGATTACAATACAATAGCTGACCTAAGGTCCTGTTTCCCTCAAATCCCTAGACAGGGCAGATTCAAGCTCAACTACAAAGCTTCATTAATGGCACGCTGATCACTCAAATTGATGTCCAGCAGATTCAGGCGTTCAGTCCGGTGAGCATACCCGCTTTAGTTTTTTCCTTACTGCATCATACTTTAGGCACTGCCAAAACTCTCTAACGGAGATCTTGACCTTACTGTCTCCTCTCCTGAAGTTCTCTCGGTGACTTCTTTATGGTGCAGAAAGGTCCTCCTAGCTTATTCTTCTGCACGGCCCCCTCCTTCCCTATTCAAATACCTTCACCAACAGCCACACGTCTGTTGCCCATTCAATTAAATCTGGTAGCAGCACTCACTGTAAACTCTCAGGAGTGGGTACACTTTTTCACTCTGCATGCATCCAAAATCTATGGGACATGTGACAGGCTTGATGCTTATAATATTTATGGGACATGTGGCAGATTGAAGTTGTGATTTTTCTTTAATATAGAAAATCTCTTCATTTGATGTGTTGCAGATACTTTGGGAATCGTTATCTCTGTATGCGTAACGGCGGAGATTGTATTCGAAACCAGAAATAATTCAACAAAAAACAAAGTGGGGGCTGCTCTCGGAATAAGTATAAGTACTGGATCAGGTTTAATAAGGGATGATGGGTATTACTGTATATTGGAAGAAATTCTGGAAAAAATTCAGGGTAAAATTGCCAGGTCAGGAACTTGACTTCATGAGGCTAAAACAGCTCCTCAGTGAAGGTCGTGAAGGTCAGGAACTTGAATTCAGTAAAAAACAGCTCGTCAAACAGCTCATCAATGAAGGTCACGAATTTGAATTTTAAGAACATTCTAATATGAATATGAAATATAGTGGGATTGTCCCATATGAAACTACGTAAGACGGCGTTTTCATACTTTGTAAATTTTACATGAATTGCAGAAGACTCGATGGCTTTTACTATAGAAGAGATGATGGAAGCGACACAAAACTTTAGCCAGAAAATTGGGAAAGGTTACTATGGAGAGGTGTTCTTTGGTAAACTGCCGGACGGAAAAGGGATAGCAGTAAAAGTGCTGTCGCCGGAAAGCGGACAAAGCATTAAGGAGTTCTTAAGTGAGGTAATTCGGAGATTCTGAAATCATATAATATATTTCTGAATCAGTTGGCTGCTCGTAGTAAAATTGATGTATAGAGATTCACTTTTGTAACAGATCGATCTTCATTCTAGAGTTCATCATAAGAGCTTGGTGTCTTTACTAGGTTACTGTACTGATCAATCCGGAAGGCGTATGCTCATCTACAATCATATATCTGGAGGTTCTTTAAGGGACCGCCTTTATGGTAAATATAATTCTGAGGAATATTGGTTTTTGTCAAGTTATGCTGCATATTTTTAATTATAAATTTGTTTTCCAGGTGAGAGCTCACACCTTTCAAAATTAAATTGGAAAAGCACAATCGATGCAGCTGAGGGTAATTAAAGCAGTATAGATTTATCTCAAACCTAAAGCATTTAAAGTTTTTAAAAATTTGATACCTTTCTTATAGACTAGGTTTAAGTTCAAAATTTTGATGAGGAAACATAATTTTTTTTTAACTGGTATCTGATACCATTTCTACCATTTCTCTTTGAAGGATTGCAATATCTGCATGTGTGTTGCACTCCCATGATAATTCACAGAGATGTGAAGAGTGCCAACATCCTTATTGACAGCGATTTGAATGGAAAACTGTGCGATTTGGGTCTCTCAATGATGACAATGGATCGTAAAGCTCGTATTGGGGACTCCGTGAAAGGAACTTTAGGATACCTGGATCCCGAGTAAATGACACATCTACCTTTGCAATATTCTTTTGATGGCCAGGGATTTCAAGAATAGAGGCAAATTCATTTCATTTATATTTGGGTATGTTTTTACAGGTATAATCGCACTCACGAGTTCACTCAAAAGAGTGATGTATATGGTTTTGGAGTTGTTTTGTTAGAAANCGCTGGAATGGTAGTCAATTTAATCGTGGCGTAATAGGTTGGTTGCACTTTAGTCTTATTAACCGCTAGTTCAGTTGGTTGGATCTTAGTTGACAAGTAGTTTTACTTTTTGGGGCTAGAGGTGAGGGCTTGAATTCCTGACCCCGTTTCAGTTAGGGTTTTTCTTTTCAGGTAGTTGATTGCTCAAGGTTCTTTGAGATATATGGTGCAGTAGGGTAGCCTCTTAGTAATCTTAATTAAAAAAAAAAAATTGTATTCTTTATATTTTCTTAATTTTATATTCTATTGAATCAAAGAAATTACAAGCATCCATTTTATCTATTCATGGGCTTCCAACTTTACAAAAAGTTTTCAAGCCATTTCACAATTCATTATACTTTTAAATCTTTTACCAAAATGCCAAAAGCTCAAAAAAGTTAAAAAAAGAATCATTCGATTTACATCAAAATAGACAAAATACTACTAATATTACAGTCTTTTAAACAAACTTCTAAAACTTAATCGAAACTTGTTGATCCTTACTGCACAATTCTTCTTAAATCACTTCTTGAAAAAGAAATCCACTGCCCTTTCTTAATTTTATTATTACTCTTGTTGATATTTTTTTCTTAAACTTTTTATTATCTTAATTTTAAATTTATTAAGAATTAAAAATATATATATGTTTAAAAAAGTTAAAATAGATGACGATGATGATAATTAATGTCTACTAAGACCAACTTGGTCTATGGTCCTTTAGACCTTAAGAAACTACTTTGTTTGTCTTGACAAAATATTCCTAACCTCAAATAGCTTAGAAAGTAGGGTAGGAGACCAATGATAGTTTTTACAACTTAGAAGATTAAAGAGGTTAGTATTATAATAAAGTTGGGGAATTGCAATATGATGTGGTTGTAAGGAGGGCACTCTAAGAGGAAGCGGTTTTCATCCTCAACTCTCTTGGTAAGGAGTTGACAAATCCTATCCTCCCATGGCTTTTTAGGAAATGTCTAGCCCTGTTTCACTACAAAGCTCATGCTCATGAGAGTTTGTTCTTATTTTGGCTAAGTTAGTTTTCTTATTCAAGCTAATTAAAATAGAGAAATACTTTTCCTATTCTACATTAGGGTTAATAATCCCCTTATAGTATTTTTTTAAGCTTCTAAATACTTTTTTCCCCGCATCTTCTTTTTAAACTTAGATGTAATACTATTTTTAATAATATAGAATTATAGCCATATGTTTATGATTATTATTATATTATTATTATTTTTTTAATTCTTAAAGTAATTTGTGATTTATTTTGTTGGACAAACTTTTAGTGCGATATGTGTACAAGAACCTATATTAAACATAAAATATTTGTTCTTGAAGTCTATAAGAAGAAACTATAGAGTCTTAAAAGAAGTATATGAAACGATATACTAAGGGTGAAGATTTAAAGAAGTATATGAATCACTAAGGAATGGCTATCAAAATGAAGAGTTGAACTATCATATAAATGACAAGTTGAAAGAATGCATGTGATAAGAGAAGTTCATACTTCTCTCATTTCATGACATTTTGGAGTAGGAAAAACTCTAGCACAATTACAAAAGTTTTGTTATTGGCCTAAATGAATGATACCGTGTCCAAATATGTAAAAGGATGTGTCATGTGTGCAACAAGTAAACCAAGTAATAGAAAGTTAGGCTTGTACACTCCACTTCTAGTTCTTTCTCATCCATGGGAAAGTGTTTCAATGGATTTTGTAGGAGGCTTACCAATGTCTAGAAAAGGACATAATTTATAAATCTGTTGTTGTGAATAGATTTAGTAAAATGTGCATATCCATGCCTTGTAAAAAGCAGATCATAGCTGAGATGACTGCTCATTTGTTCTTTCAAAATGTATGGGTCCATTTTGGACTTCCCACTTTTATTATATCTTATCGAGATTCCAACTTCCTTGGGAAATTTTAGTCATATTTATGGGAACTTATGGACACAAAGCTAAAGAAGAGTGCAACATTTCATCCACAAACAGACGGACAACCTAAAGTGATCAACCAGACCATTGCACATCTTCTTCGAGGGTGTTGTGCCAAGCATCCTAAGCTTTGGGATGAACATTTGCATTATGTTCAACATGCCTACAACAGAGCCATACACTCTTCATTGCAAACGTCTCAATTTGAGACATGTTTTGGGTTTTTTCCAAAGTCTCCCTTAGCCTTTGATTTTGGGAAATATTCAGTGGAATGTGGACAAGATGATGCGGATAAAGCTCAGAATTTTATTCAACAGATCTAATTGATTCATCAAACAATGCATGCACGGTTGGAATCAATTCAGGACAAGTATAAAGAACGACATGACAAGCATTGGGTAGATCATCAATTCCAACATCCAGTAATGATTTATATTACTGCCTTCCTCTCCTGTCGAAAGCTTATGGTTCAACACCTTGTTCTCCCATGCTTCCACCAGGACACGAACCCTCGCTGAAATGTGCGGTTCATAGTCTGTTGGGACGGGAGCACTGTAGCCCCTCTGGTATTTGGCTCTCCCCGACTTGGATCGCCTAGGGGTACCTCGCTGGTGAGACATGGTCGCAGAAATGAGCCTGAAACCAATATGCAGAGGGTCAAAATCTACGTCGTGGGCTCTGGAACACGCAGCAACAGTAGCAAGTCTGTGAACCTCCACCCTAAGCTCGTGCCCAATGTAGCTATCCTCCATATCATAATACACATGGTGAAGCTGAGTTAATCGCCATTAAACCTTGCAGACGGGCCATGAATGAGCCTAGGACGTCATACCTCTTCCAGCCCCGATCGCATGCTCCGACGTGACTTGGGAAATTTCTTCAGAGCTCAGAGGATCCTGCGCAGGTTGACGACGGTCATGAGCCAGGTGGTGAGAGGTCGTCTTAACACGAGCCAAGATCGGTGGCTGGAGAACAGGCCAAGTGTCGCCAGGGTTCGCCGGATAAGAGACGTCGAGCATGTTATTCACATCCGGGCAAGACCGAGCATCGCTGGAAGCTTGAGTTGGCGGAAGTAGAGTAGGGCACGTGTCACCAGAGTCAGCCGGACAGTTGTCCTCACTATTGACACCCGCATCCGGGCCTAAGAAAGGGAATGTTATTATTAAAGGAAGAGTAGTAATAAAAATGCAACCACCGAGTGATCCTAGGAATTGAAAATTTAAGTCTTCTTCTCCAATGCAACCATGCTATAAAATAAGAGTTTATGTATTAAATTAGATCAATGATGTTATCAATAATAACCCAAATATTTGTATATTAGTGTCATTGTATAAGTACTGAGAGATCCAAACCAAAGAATTACATTTTTATAAAATGGATACAACCCATTGCAAAGTCACAACGTTACAAAGAAAAATCAATACAACGTATTGAGATAGTTAAATTCCCTACGTGGCAAGGAGTAATGTAGTATTGAAACAAATTTATAATTTAAAAAAAATAGTTATAAAAAATTAAAATTTTAATAAAAAATAATAGCAAAGACTTTGATCTCGAGTCCATGTATATCTTGTTGTACAATCTTGTCCATAACTTATATAGGATAGTGAAATTTAAGTTGTGTATAGTGGATATGTTCAAATTTAATTTTCAATGGTTTGGGAGGGAGGACTAAGCAAAGAGATGGAAGAAGAAAAAACTACTCATTACTTGACACTTACATTTAAATTTAATTTTAAATGTTTTAAAGTTTCATCCGAATGATGAAATGTGTGGCAGACTAATTGGGCTTTTTGCCTCTGTAGCTTTTTTATTTCAGCCATCCAAAAATTTGATTAACAAAACTTAGCCTTTCAATTGCAAAGTAAACTATCTAAAAATTTGATTGACAAAACTTAAAGCAATCTTTCAATTTCAATTGCAAAGTTATAAAAGTTATAAAATAATAGTCAATTTCATAATTGAAAACCTAATTACACAAAATTATTATTTTTTGAATGGCAAAAACTGTTGTGCCCTTGTAAAATAGTTGAGAAGGGCATTGAAGGCTTCAAATGTCATAAATCATTTTCCAAAATAACTGTCATAAATCATTAATAAAAGCATCAAAACGGGTTAGAGGGTTATCAAAACATCAAATGTTGCATTTTCTGCGTGGAGGAAAAACGAAGCGGCAAATTCGCTACCCTTCATCTCTTGACAGAGTTTTCCAGCGAGTCAGCCGGACAGTTGTCCTCACTATTGACACCCGCATCCGGGGCTAAGAAAGGGAATGGTATTATTAAAGGAAGAGTAGTAATAAAAATGCAACCATCGAGTGATCCTAGGAATTTAAAATTGAAGTCTTCTTCTCCAATGCAACCATGCTATAAAATAAGAGTTTATGTATTAAATT
>LPNX010388333.1:101465-118044 GCA_001517045.1 Pseudotsuga menziesii
GTGAAAAGGAAAGTAGATGATTATCACTTGAACGGACAGATTTTCATATGGAGATGCTCACGTCATATCGAAGTCCGTGTTTTTTAAATAAAAAGTCATAAAGTAAAGGTCTATACAGGGGTCTATAAGTTTTGGGGGTGTGGTGTGGGGTCCATTTTGAGTAGCCTAGATTAACTTTGATTCTTAATGTTGAAATAGAAAAAAAAACGATTTAAGTTTGAAAAAAACATGTTACAGTTTGATTGTAAATATTGGGAAGAAAGATTTGTTGTGCCATTTTGAACTGAAGTTTTATACTTCGATGTAATCACAACCAATTGAGATACTCGTGGTATCAACAACCTTCGAGGAATGAGCTACTCGTGACTCCTTGCGCAAAATTTTGATGAACAAATCTTATGGTATGAGGAAAAAAACAATCCTGAGTTGACCATCACGTACCACATGAAGTTGCTCAAATACACTTTCCTGTATTTCTTTTCCATACTCTAACATAATATGCCCTGAAGGAGTAGGATATTTGTGAGGCACGTCTACATACATAAGTTCTTCCAATGTTCCACTATCATATTTGATTTTGCAAAGCCTTGGTAAAACCTTGGTAAAAACCTCCACCATAGTTTCAAATCCTCTCTCAGGTTTTGTATCACAAATTTCACAATGCCACACATCCTAAGGGAAAACACCAATGTTTTGGCGAGCACTTTCATATAATGAAATACACCAGCGCTTCTTTGCATGTGGACCAAAATACTCGGACACAAATTTTCTTCAGAAGTCAATGCTATTATCTTCAGGCCGATGTTGTTGATAAAACATGTACTGCATCAATCACCGCACACACATTCTGGAATCATATACAGGAGATTTTTTAGGGGCCCCAACTTGCAAATTCTATTGTTGAAGTTGATGTAATGGTTGCCGCTGTAATTGAGATCTTTTGTGATGGAAACATGTGTAAACATTGTTGATGTTGTTGCAATGGCTCAAACTTTAAGATCTGACCCTCTCTATATAGGCGATCAATATCAGAAAAGCACCCAAACTCATAATTGGGATTTGAGAAACTGGTTATCAAAGATGGTACCAAACTATGGAATAATGCTTTTAGAGTCCCTGCAGAAAATGTACTTTTCTTGATCTCTTTGAATGCCTCATCCAATGGAACATATAATGTAGTGGGATTTTATTGAAGAAGAGGAGTCATTGCTTCGGGAACAGGATGTGTAGTATTGTTTGGCGGTATAGGGCGAACCAAACAAAGAGAGACACACTGATTTAGATGGATATGTGGGGTTTTCTCTGTAGTAGCAAGGGTTTTGGGTTTTGTTGCGGTTAAGATATAGGTGTGGCCATCTTTTGAAGGTTTATATTGGTGATATTTGGCCATATAGATAGCATTTCTTTGTGATTGGTAAGGTATTCCTAAGAGTAAATCTGAACAGTCCAAGGGGGAAACATCACAAAGAACTGTATCTTTGAATTGGCCTATGGCAAAGGTGACAAGGCACCACTGAGATACTAAGAGATGGGGACCATCCTTCTGAACCCATCTGAGCTGATAAGGGTGTGGGTGAGTAGCAGTAACGAGGTTAAGGCGGTTGACTAGGGCTTGAGATACCAAATTCTTCTGGCTGCCACAGTCCATAATCAGTAAGGATAAAGAATCTTTGATTTGGAAATTATGAGTGAAAAGTGGTTGGTTTGAGGAGTTTGGATCTTCCTGGGTCATTAGGATCAAAGAGGGATCCACTTCGGTGGGATTGTCCAAAGGGACTTCTTCAATGTCCTCCGCTGGTGGAGGAGTTCGGTGAGTAAGGATTTGTTGGTCTTTATATTTTGGAGGGTTCAAAAATATGAGGAGTTGTGTGAAGTAGTCTTATGGAATGAACACCAGGGTGTTCTTGTGTTTGTATGGTTAACAAGATTTTGAGCCCAAGTAGGTGGGAAACGAGATGAAGGGTTGGAGCTGGTTGTTTGATAGGGAGATGCATGAGGGTTGGGGGAGGACTGAGGAGTACGACCCCTATGAGAAATCTTCCTTTCGATAGCCAAATCTCTCTGAAAAAATTTGTCTAATGTTGGGTTTTCAAACAAATCTACCTCTCTATGGAGCTGACTCAATAAACCAACAAAAAACTTAAGAATGAGTACCTCCTCCAGATCTAGAATGTGGAGTTGTAGTCGCAGTTTGTAGAAGAATTCGATGTAGGCTTGAATACTTTGTGAAAGGAGTTGTCTGATATGATGCCATCTAATCCATAGAGATTGTACATACCTTGGTGGGTAGAAGTGGGTTCTCAATGCTTCAAAAAGTTGGGCCCAAGTTTTGATGGGTGTTGAGGAAGAAGTTCCTAGAGTACCTCCAAGTTCTACCATGAATGTGGTATTTTCTTGCTCACTATCCCACCAAGTTTGTGCAAGCCCTTCAAGTTGCAAGGAGGAAATTTGAAGCTTTCTCTCCTCGGTGAGACCCGTGCATGTGTTAAAATAGGTGGATAGGCTACGAATCCATGAATCAAAAGCTTCTCCATTGGTTTTCCCAGTAAACTTAGGGAGTTGTATTCTAGTCTCAAATCGGAATGTGTCTATATTGTTCTGTCGTTGCATCCTCAGCAACTCATTGAGGAGAGAAGCAAGATCGTGGACTGGATTCGAAGCGTTGGAATCTGAGTCTACTACCAAGGGATCTCTTAGAGGAAGCATGGTGAGGCAAACTGAAGATCAAAGCCAACTTAGGTGGCAACACTGAAATGCGGGTCAAGCTCTATTGTGTGAATAGAGGGTGCAAACCCTAGAGAAAAGGAGTTGGTCATCTGGAGGGAAAGATCTGTATTATTTTAGATATATGAACCTCCCTCCTCTCTGTTGTAGTGGATATCTGTGTGCCCTTGGGGCTATGAGATCTGTGTATCCACTTGCATGGAAACCAAAACCCTCATAGGGGTGTGAGCTTGGAAAGGAAATCAAGAAATGTTAATATATATATTTGTATTCCATACTCAAGATCTAAAGTTTCTCCTTGGATCTTGGAGCTATGATACCAATTGATATGCAATAGAAAGGAGGTATGTTCCCTGAGGTAGCCGAACTGACAATTGTCGACAGTTGCCCTAATTTCTAAAAGGGTGCAATTGTTGAGGGAGAGCGCTCCATGTATTTGGGGCAGTAGAAACACATGAGGGATGGTGTCGTGAAAGAATAGGAGTAGCCAATAGGTTTAGGCTATCTCAGTGGGAGCTAAGGTGGTCAGAGGGAGAGGATCGTAGCAGCCCATGATTGGGGCACTGTTATCTCTAAGGTTGTTTCACCTGTTTATTTTTAAATTTTTTTTATTATGCTTTGTTTTTATTGTTTTTATTTTGTTTTGTTTTATACTTTATGGTTGATTGTTATTAGGGTTTCTTTTATTACCTAAAATCATCAAAATCTTCATTCATAATCCATGAGCCCATGTATGTGCAAGAAAGTATAGGTTATATGGTGAATTCTTACAACTGGCAGCATATCCTGAACTGGTAGCATTTTAATTTCTGATGACAGAATGTCCAAATGGCATTTCATTGAAAAGTTTATTATTTATTAATATCATAGTATATCAAATGATAATAAGCTTTTGTCATAGAGGTCAAACCCAGGATAGAGTTGAAATCTATTATGAAAGTTAAGCAAAATCAAATAGAAGCTCAGCAAGAATTGGAATCTGAACCTTCACCTTTGAAAGAGGCAACAGGTGTACCTGGAATGTGTACTCCCCCATTTGATTCCAATATGCAGAAGACCAAGAAACGAGTGAGATTTGAGCCTTGAAGTAAAGGGGATCCTACTGGAAATTTGGAACCTAAGCATGATGACATCGAAGGTGTGAACTCAAGAAAGAGACCATAAATAAGAGGAGTCGGTTTTTTAGATTCAGTGCAGGATGACTGCCTTGGAGTGCCTGACTATGTTAAGAATCCCTCTAAATACATACACTACACATTGGATTGGTCAAATGATGATAGTGACACAATGAACATGCAGGATTTTAAAGATTTTTCGCAGCTGGTAAAGCCATCTGACTCTGTTGCATCCACGCAACTAGATAATTCTGTAGAGCTACCCAGATCAATTAATTATATTCCTAGGAAAAAAGCAGCATGCTTTGAGAAAGATTCAGGTTTGGAAGGATGTGGATGGGGTACTAACATGTGATCCTGTGTCGTTTTTGACTTTTGATGAAGCTGTAGAGCTTGCTTATTTTGGTGCTCAGGTTTTGCATCGACAATCCATGCGACCTCCAAGAGAGGGTGACATTCCTGTTAGAGTAAAGAATTCTTACAACCCGCAAGCTCCAGGCACTCTTATCACGAGAACAAGGGATATGAGCAAGGCAGTGCTGGCAAGTATAGTGTTGAAACGAAATGTTACAATGCTTGATATCGTAAGCACACGCATGCTGGGTCAATTTGGGTTCCTGGCAAGGGTTTTCTCTATTTTTAAAGAATTAGGTATATCAGTTGATGTTGTTGCTACGAGTGAAGTTAGTATTTCCCTCACATTAGACCCATCAAAACTGTGGGAAAGAGAACTCATCAAGCAGGAGCTGGACCGAATGGTAGAAGAGCTTGAAAAGGACTCTTGGTGTAAATATACAAATGATTTCGCAAGGAGCATCCAAGGTGAATATTTCTTTGATTGTTAATGACAGTGAAGCAGAATCTTGTGTCAAGGCCCTTCATTTTGCATTCTTTAATGAAGGCGATCTCTTAAATAAATAAATAAATAAAAGTAATACAAGTGGTGAAGGAACCAAATTTGTTGCTTTTCATCAGGGAAGACTGCCTAGCTACGTTGGCAGAGGTTTCTAGAAGCCTTTAGGTGTTAAATTGTTATTTGATTTTGGAACTTATGTTGTTCCTTTTGACACATGTATGACACTTGTAGTTTACTACTTTGAAAGGGATTAACTTCCCAATTTTGGAGGAGGTTCGATCCTGAAATATAGGATCTATTGTTAGTTTGTAGATAGAATATTTTTGTATAAGAAGGAGGTCCCAGCTAGGGGCGAGAGAGAGAGTTCTTCCTTTCAGAAGGAAGCAGGGGACAGGTTGGCAAATTTTGGAGAATGCAAGCCCTGTTTTAGAGCATTGCCTGTATGACATAGACTTGATGCAGCTTCTGTACAGGTTCCGTTTATGAATGAAACATGATGATGATTTGCTTCCGTATGTCATAAATTGTTTTTCTAATAATTTTTTTATGCATATGCTCATTCATATTCCATTGCACTAATTCTTATTGTGAGAGACAATTATCTTTATATTTTTATAGACAGTGGCAGTTTCACTTCTTGTCTTCAGGATCATAGTAACCTTGCTATTGAATTCAGTATTTTATCTTATGTTATACAGTTTTTTGTGGATTATCTTGCAGATCTGATTGACCTACCAGCCTGCACTTTCATCAATGCTTTGATTTTATTATAAATACTTATTTTATACCAGTGTGTGACATATACCAGCTTATTGTAAACTGTGTGATGCTTTTTACAGTTTTTGTTTTCATACCAGAATTGTATGATCTGTACAAACAGTTTTGATTTATATTATCCTAGTTCTTTATAAGTTCTGTGAAGTCCCATTAGCCCTGGTTTTTACCAGCTTATGTTTTCAGTTTAGTTTCATTTGATTTATACATTTTTTAACAAGATTTCCTTAAGCTTGGATCCCGTAGTCTAGGTTCAACTTTAGGGATAACAGGCACATTTCCTTCAGGCCATGTAGTAGTAAATGCCCAATAGAAAAATGCAAAGCCCCATGGGAGCGCCCTCATTCTTTCCTGGAGTTTCTTGCATGGAAAAGGAAAACACCCAAGGATATTGAATAGCCAATGGAACGACTAAATCTTAAAATAAGAATCATTAAAAGAGATAGAGCCAAGGTGCAGCCATGGAAGGAGGTGCATTGGCTCTGCTGGGCGAAAATTAGGTAAAGAAAATTAACAAACAGAAATAAAAGAACTCAGCTGCTAGCAAACAACAGGAGAAAAAGGGCAAAAAAAGGTTTGCAGCACCAAAAGATGCTTCTATTAGAGAGAGGTCTCCCTTTTTATAATAAGGGACCTACTTATTTACAAAATATATGCTCTTAACCTAATGAAATACAAAATAAAGTAATCTAGCATGTGTTCCCTCAATTGACCTTCTTCTTGATGGCCCAATAAAGACACATGGTATAATTTCATAGCTAGGAATTTGAGTAATCCTCCATCCAGAAGAAAGGTAGGGATCCTACTGTCTCCACCAAAGTTGAATGGTCTCTCTCTCAAACCGGTAAAAAGAGGAGGGTTAAAACTATAGGCGAAGTGTCATCTTTAGATCTTGAATCTAAAAATCCTAGGCCTAAATAATACTTCTCCCTAATTTCAAATGAAACTCTATATAGATACAAATGATGAGCTAGAAGGATGTTCCTCAGTTGTTGCAGAAGCTATAGTAAATTTGAAAGAGGATATAACTCCAGGTCGTTCCCAACCTAATTCATCTCCAAAGAATTCTACAGGACTGGATAGACCCAAGATGATTTCTCCTTGGAAGTTTTTAAAATTACCAGCAAAGAATGTACAAATGAAAGAGGAATTACATGAATACAAGGTGTTGGATCAACTCCCTAAAATTGAGAACACTATATTGAAGGGCCACCTAGCTCAATATAGAATAAGGAATCATAAATATGTACACAGGTGGATAAGTTTTGTTCTCAATCCAGTCTAGTAAGTTATGAAAACATAAAGCCTCACTCTAGACTTAATAGAAGGTATCAGGAGGCTCATATACTTCTCATTGAAAATAGATCTCTCAGGGAGAAGCTTCAAAAAACATGTCAGCAAACAGAGGATAATCCATATGACTTATAGAGTTGAATTTTTCTTATTTTTTTCTACAGGAACTATTTCTTGCATGAGGACAAGCAATACTTTGGGTTTGGGGGGATGCCAAGCTCTATATTTTGACTATTTTCATACTCTATACCTCTTTCATTATCCTTGTGTTATCCTTCCTTATATCTCTCATTTTGTATATGACTTTGATCCAAACATTAGCCTAAATCAATTATTAATGGTCTAGAACTTGTCCTTAGCAATTCTCTTGTTTTTAATTAAGTTCTAAAGAGTTTTTAATGCAAGTTCTCAATTACAATTATATGCTATATATTCTAGTACTGATATTTTAATTTCAGTACCAATGCAAAATAAATGGGATGATCCTAGGTTGATGGATTCGTGGAAATATTTAAAGATGTGTGTGCTAAAAAGAGTGGTCAGCGTATGCCCTATTTTGAGCATGGAACAGTTACATTAATTAATTGCCTTATCTCATGACACTTTGTGTCATGAGATTCAAAGCAATCAAAAATTCTGCTATCTTCTCCAATAAAAGCGCAGATTGTTGAAACTACTTCAAGAAAATATTTTCTATTTTGAGCCTGCTTTGAAAGCAGCGTAAATTATGTAATAAATAATATCCTTATCTTAGAACTTTTTGGTTATAGACAGAAGCTCGAATTCTTGAGCTTATAAACACTTTTGTCCCGATAATGAAGAGATAAAATAGTGTAGGGGTAGACAGGGGATGGAATGTAATGGTTTCTTATTAATTTTCAAACATTGTATTTGAACTAGCTGGGAATGAATAAAATTGTGAAGGTTATTTTTCTTTTTATGGCATAATTTTGAAATAGATATAGCGCAGCCTGGAACGGGAGGCCCCCCTATTTAGGATAGGTGTGCATCTTAAGTTATGATAGCATAGTGGTAATCATTTAATTGAGAGGTTTTGATTGAGATTTAATAATTTTATTTTCAAGCTATGCTTATGGTTATTAGGTTTTCAATAAATAAATAAAAAGATTTGGTTACAATTGAAGAGTTCATAGTTGCAGCTTGAGTAATTTTATATACAATTTTTAGTAGAGTGTAGTTTTTAGTTGTTTCCAGTTCATTCAGATGAAGTGTCGAGCTTTGAGATTTGAAAGGTAGTATAAGTTGACTATGGTTCATTATATTTTACATCAAAAAGAAGGAATAGTTACTTGACATACAACATTGGTTTCATTTTGAATGCATATTAGAGTAATTGTGTGAGAACGCAGGTTCTATATTTATGACTAATGGGATGAAGAAACATTTGAGGAAACTTATGTTATTATGAGAAATTCAAGAGGTTGTATTTAATTGTAGCCATATTAATGAATCTATGAACTTGAGATTCTTTTTCATATGCTCGTAATGGTACACAACTGGATTAAAGGTTAAGAAACCCGGTGGATCATTATTTCTATTCAGAAGGAACCAATTCAATTCAATAGATTAAGCGTAAGATCAAGGCAGTGAAGGATCATTTCAATTAGATTGTTTCAAGTATATTTTTCTGAATAATTTCATTCAAATTGCTCTAATAACAACATTAGTCATATTAGTGCCAAAGTAGTACCAGATGATTTTGATGTCTTGTTTTGATTTGAGTTGGTTTGCCTTGGATATTTTTTATTAGTTTGGTAGAATCAGTTTAGTTTTTATTCCAATCCTGCACAGATAATGTATGCACCTCACAAGTTCACCTTCCCCAGTTGACAATTTAATGTTGTGGAGTTAATAGTGTATATTTTTTTACCCACAATCTTCCTATTTGGCAGGAAACCAAATTGCAATTCAGAAATGAACTTTCCCAAGATAGGCTTAATCATGTCTAAAATTATCTTCACAATAATTTTATACAACAAATTACACAAAGCAACGGGTCTATAATCATCGAAACTGACAAGTCTATCTCGCTTAGGAATTAAGGAAATATAAGTCTCATTAATAGGAGCAGGGATTAATCCAAGTCTTCGAGATTCATCTAATGCCTCAGTCCACTCTCCCCCGAAAATATCAAAGAAGTGTAAACAAAACTCCATGGTCCACCCATTAGGACTAGGACTCTTGTCCTTAGATAAATGTACCAAAGTCTTTTCAACCTCCTCTAGAGAGAGAATACCCCACTGCCTACCCTTCTTCCTTGGTAAAAAACGATGGAAAGTGTTTTAAGAGATTAAGCTGACTTTCCAAGTTTGAAGTAGGCTTCTGTTAAAAAATGCCCTTAAAATGAGTAACAACCGCTTTCTTTATTGACTTTGAGTCCCAGAGAAAATCATCTCGCTCCCCTTTCATTTCCCAGATCGAGTTCATGAGTCTCCTTTGATTCGCAAAAGGATAGAAAAATTTAGAATTATTGTCTCCTTCCTATAGCCAAATAACTCGTCTTTTTTGCCTCAATGTTTCTTCCTTCAGCAGAAAAATCTCCATTATCTAGTTTCTAAAGCCCTGATATAGTCCCTCCTCTCCTGGGAAAGAGATTATGTTTCAAAAAAGTGAGAGAGATGATTAATATCGTCTTGCAAGCTACTCAATTCTTCTGATGATTCCTTTTTCTTTTCTTTCTCCCACAAACAAACCTCACTTTTGAGAGTCGGCATATTCCTGCTAAAACCAAGCAACAGAGAAGAATTCACTGAGGGATGTAACAAATCCCATTTTTGTTGAACAAGAGTACAAAACTCCTTATCCTCCAACTAGACTGGGTTGAATTTAAAGAAGTAATGGGTGAAAATGTTGTCGAAATCCATTTGAAGGAAAATAGCTTTATAATCTGATATACTTGTTGCATAAGACCAAGAACGATAGAAACCCAAACTATCACAGAGATCCTCAGCCAATAAAATTCTATCCAATCTTTTTGTTATACCTACTTTACCACATCTCCCATTAGACCAAGGCGGAACAATGACACTAGATTGAACATACACTAAGCCAACCTCCTGAGATAGTAAAACAAAATAATCAATTAGAGGGTCTAAGACCTTTCTTGCACCCCAAGTTTCCCCTGAGGACAGTCAAATTTAAATCCCTCTTAAGAATCAAAGAAGAGTCATTCAATAATCCAGCATTCACAACATTGTCCCAAAATAATCTCCTATTTTGATAAGGCCCATTCACATTCAAAAGTCTAATTCCTCTTTAAACCCCTTAGATTTCCTTCCACCAAAATCCCTGCAACGGTAATAAAAGGCTTCAAATCAGCTACAAGAGGATTCCATGCAACCAAAGCCCCACCCAAAAGACTCGAAGAGTCCATGTCACAAACCCTCCAAGATGATTTTAATTACAGAATGTAATTACATTTAGTAATAGAGGAAGACATGGTCTCTTATAAACAAATAATGTCTGGCTTATTAACATCCAAAACCCACTTGAACGCAGTCCGTTTGGGGCCACTTCCCATCCCACGCGCATTAAAAGACAGGATATCCATGCTTGCACCGCTTCCAGGACCCAAATGTTAGAAGAAAAAGGAATATCATCAGACCTAAACAGACCTTTATTAGACAAAGAGGATAATTTGAGGTTCATATGTCAATCTTCCACCTCCCAGACTTCTTCTTAAGGGATTGACCTCATGAGTCTTCTTAAATTCTTTCCCCTTCTAGGTTTTATAATACTCACATTCCCATTAAAAAGGGAAGACATGGGAATCACGTCTAAACAACCATTATTGGAATTGGAATAAATATGTGGAGGCTTAGCCCGTCCCCCAGAAGGGGAAGTTTTAGAGTTCAAGTCCCCACAAGGAGAATCTAAAATCTCAATATCTAAAGTGGAACCCATATGCCTAGAAAAGGAGGAAAATCCAACCTCTAGACAAAAGAAATCTAGCGTTCCCCTGCGGGAACCCTTGAAGGAACAATCTCTGAAGGACTCTCAGCTAAAACTTGAGGGTTCAAACTAATGTGGTTGGATATGGATACTTCTGGACAAGACAAATATTTTAGTAGAGAATCTGAATCTGTTGTGACGGAAACCTATCAAAATCCCCAGGTTCCATAGAATTCTTCATTGAAGAAGATGATTTTAAATGACCCAAGTCTAAACCCTCCTCACATACCAAAAAAAATAAAAAAATCCTCCTCAGATAGAAAACTTAATAGGGCAGAGTTTTTAAACTTACCCACAAATCCAAAGATATAATTCTCATCGAGAAGAATAGTGAACATCAATCCAGCATCCATTTCGTCCAAGTCCCCCTCATAAATGTCCTCCAAGTAAACTTCTTTGCGAACCCCCTTCCCTTACAACTCCTTTGACAAACCCTTCGCAGGGTCAATTGGAGTTTTTGGATTGATCCTACGAAGGCTTGTACCCATAGCGTACATATTTTTTCGCACTTGGAGATAATAAACATTTGTTTTGGATTCCGAGGGCTTCTACCCATTATTATGTACATATGTTTTTGCACTTATAGATAATCAACATTTGTTGCATGTAATAGAATCGTTTACTTTGTTTGCTAGAATCATTTTCTTTGTTTTCTAAAAACCTTTTTTTTTTAATAATGTGTTTGGATTTTCCATATTAAACCATTATTGTTTACCCACGCAAAAGTTGGGGTTTTTAGACACTTTTTATCACGTCATACACATAGTGTTTTTCATTTTCTAGCTATCACGAAGGGCGTTAGCTTTCCACCCGATCATTTGCACCGATCGGACGACCAACAATGTGTGATGTGAAAGCTCACGCGAGCCAAATCGTCCGATTAGTGCAAATGGTCGAGTGAAAAGGTAACTCCATCACGAAATACCCAATATATCACGAAGTACCCAATTTATGATAATATACAGGATTTCACCAAATATATCACGAAGTACCCAATATGTCTTCAATATGGAAGACAGCAGTGTATGGCTACACTTATATAACAATTACCAAATTCCTTAAAAATGGCTTGGCAAGCCAACTCATAAGAACGTTTATCAATAACTTTTTTATCTGCTCTCTGTTTAGAAAATCTTTCCCTTTTTTAGCCAATAGGTTTCCAATCCTTTCGAGATGCTTAAATGCTTTCTAACATTTTAAATATAGTACTTCAATATTATGAGTTATGTCGTAGATATCTATGAAGCTCTATGTGTGTGTTTTTTTTCTTCTAAAACTTAATGTTATTTAAATTAAATTAAGATATCGAAAGGCAAATGTGTATGGTATTGACCATAAATTTATTGTATTAATAAAAAATTAACCTACTAATAATATTTTATAAATACTTTATATGTGTTTTTTTTAAATTTAATGCATGATATTTAAATATAGTATCTTATAAATACTTTATATTTTTTTAAATTTAAATACATTATTTTAAGGTTGAGATGACCTCATCCAAAAGTATATTGTTTGATGTAATGTTCCCATGTAGGGCTGCATTCATGGTGCAAATATGCCAAATCCTAGCACTTCGAGAGGTGATCTGAAGTCATCTTCGCCAATAGAGATTTTTTAACCCATCGTCTTTTTGCAGAGTCCCATGCATTAGTCCCTTCTTCATACTCATAAACAATTAGCATCCCAAAAGTTGCATCCTAATCCAAAACAATAAAGCATTTGGAGTGAACAAAATGTCCCTGTGTAGAGCTCAATAAATGGAATATTTTTTCACAGTTATAAGTATCAATATTGAGAATAAAAGTGAAATAACTGTTAAAATTAATTATCAGTCAATGTCATATAAGCAGATCGAGTAACATAAGTTGGTACAACACCTTTGGCATCCTTTCCATTATAAACCCAGAAGCAAAGATAATTATAGCATATCCATATCCATATCGGGATCAGGATCCATACCTATAGCCAGTAGTTCATAATTTAAGCATAAGCAAAGGTCGATGTTATTTCTTATATGAACTAATTGATCCAGTATCAATCACGATATATCTGGAAGCCAAGTAGTTACAAAAGAATGAGCAAGATAGGGAATTGCAATGAAATATGGAATGATATTCTTTCACATGTTAGGCGCGATCAATAGGGGGCATTAAGACATAGTGCATGCCCTATCAGAATGCCATTTTGTTGGTAAGGTGCCACTCTCTCTCTCTAGTTTAGCTCCCCAAAATTATCGAGAAAAAAGACAACGTGGATACTTATCATATAGTTTAAATATGTGTGTGTGTGTGGAAAATGGGAAAAATGATGAACGCCCATGAATGGAGGTATTTGCAGTGAGTCAATCCCATTTGCTTACCACATAGGAATGCCACATCTTACTATCTATGGAGAGAGGGGTCGAAGTGAAAAACCACCCCATTATATAGAAAGAGAGCATAACGTTATTCCTTATCATAAGAGTTGAGAATTTGATGTGAGATCGAAATCTCAGAACCCTTACTATAGATTAGATCTACCCAATTGCAGTCCCAATTTCCCTACTATTATTTTTAAGGGAGGTGAGTGATCCTGCCACTTAAAATTGTATGTTTCAACTAATTCCCCTTTCATAAGTCCCACCATAGTATTCCCAATCCAAGTTGGTAAGAAGAAAGAAATTGAAATCTTTGGAAAATATCTCATCATCATGAGGACGACAATTCATTAGGATAAATTGGGTGATCTAATGAACACCATGTAGCTGACGGGGCTTGACACAGTGAGTCTGATCGCTATGATCGTTAAAGCGGCCAGCAATGCGTGGACGCATAAAAAGAATTGTCGTCGTTTCGCACAACACTTGAATTTCATTAGGAACTTGCGGGAACAACTGAAGGTTACATAGTTGAAGAAATATCCTAAAACCATAGAGACCCTAGAGAAATTGGAAGATCTAGTGAGAAGGTCATATGTCCTTATCGATAATTTCTAGAATAGAAGCTATATTTATTTGCTTGGCATGGGATGGACTATCATAAACCATTTCAAGCAAGAGAAAACAAAACTTGACAGAAAATGAAGGTTACCAAGCCAACAACATGCCCTCACATCCAACAAAATATGTCAGATGCCCTGCCAGCATTTACAACTCAAAAGAAGTAAGCCTCATGTTTTGTTTGTTTTATGGATAGAGGGCTTCGTGGGGTTGACACGTGGGATTTTTCTAACAAAGAAAAGTCCAGAAATTGATAGGCGACGGCTTCTCATAGGCCTATGGAAGAGGACGAAGCCACAAGAGGCATATGCAAATCCCCTAATGTAGATTACACCTCTTTTAATTGACATTGATGATGATAGAGATATAAAAATGGAAGGGTTAGGGTTAATATTCACAATTGCGATGAGAGAGTGTGCGTAGGCCGATGGGATAGTCGTCTTCCTCGTCACACTCTACAAATAATCTATAAATGTTCCCTTCAATCATCACTCAATCACTACACATATAGGTGTTAAGGATAACTGTTATGATTATGTTAATGAAGGAAAATATGCCCATGAATAATGATCTCACCCAAACTATCATGCTACATCAATATTAATTGACCATATCATTGGTGTATCATTAGTAACTTCTCCCCAAATGACCAAAATCTCCTCGCTAGTGCAGGAACAACTCCTAAAAAAAATGATTATTTCTTTTATTCAACAAATCATTGGCAAACTGAGAAATTGAAGATTGCCCCTATGAAATTTCAAGGGGTTCAATGAGTTTGAACTTATGATTTTCCCATTATATTCCAATAGCCAATGAAATTTAAAATTAAAATATTGTAGCATCTCCACATTATAATGTCATATTTTGTGCACCTTCAGAGGTAATTGCTAATATATTTTGTTTTTCCATATTTTTTAAATATATGGAGTTTTGGGGGATACCTAAATAGATGAAAGGTATTTTTTCTTAGGTAATTCACTACATATTTTCACTTAATTTGCATGACATTCTTTTTTATGAAAGTGATAAAATTTAACATATATATTTTTTGCAATTTTTTATTATCCCCTTCGACGCTTGGTAGATAACGAGTTACGATGGATCTTTGTTGTCTTATTTTATCACATCGACACGTGGTATATGTAAAGTGCCTCTTGAAACAATGATTTTACAAACTGATGGTGGATGTTATATGCATGCATGGGTTGTTCTAGAATGTGATTAATTTAGTGTGTGGGGTATGATAAAAGTTTCTTAGTGATTTTATTTAGGCTCAACGAACTTAGTTAGTATAGGTGTAGATGTAAGAGCCAATCTTTTACTAACTCAATCTATAGATAATGAGGGCAATTTTGATTGTTGAGGCTATATTTTGGTAATTTTGATTACCTGTAATGGACTATTAAATGCAATTCTGATCGTCAAGACCTTATATTTTGGGTTATTTTTGTTGTTGATATTTTATATTGGACACTTCAATTGAAGGGGAACATTTTGTGGAAGATCACAACATTATATCAACTATCCATAAAGTCATCTTGAGGGGGAATTGTTTCTTGTTGCTTCAATTTGTGGGTGAAATTGGTATGTGCATTGACTATCCATAAATCCTAAGGATTGGCATGAACAAGATCAACCATTGACATATTTTAACAATGAACTTTAAGGTTTGACCTTTACAACAATGCCACACACTAAACCTTACAAGGAATGTGAATTGCACCGTTGTTCTCCTTTGAACGCTAGGAAAAGATGAAAGACACTTCTTATGTCTCACTTTTAAAAAGGAACAGGAACACTTTCATTCTCTATCCCTTTCACACTTAAAATTGCAACCCTCAATCCCTGCACTCCCCATACCAAATGAAAATACCAATGTTGATTGCTAATATAATTATATTCAAACTTGATCACTACCTAGCCCTTTATTGTTTTACTCAAACAATTATACTTTCTCATATGACAAATTAATGTATATTTCTTCTTACTTTCCAATGCTTAGATGTGTTTTCTATTTAGTTCTTATTAGTACTCTCAATAAATTTTTCCTTTCAATTTCATCGACTACTATACTAACCATAGATTAACTTGACTTACTTTCAACACATAAAATTCTATTATCTACATACACACAACTTTCTCTCATTTTATAACATATCGAATTTCTATTCGGCGTTTCATTTCCCCCACTTTGGGGGTATGGTAGTAGTAATAATTTGCAGGGTCCTTATTGATTGGGACCTTCCACATATGATGGAGGGCAATGAGAAATTCGCAGACCATAGGCCTTGTTGCAATTTATTTCCATGAGCCGACCATGAAGCGTTTCGGTGGATTCTTTGTTTGTGGGCCATCCTATTTAACATGCTTGTCAAGGAGCTAAGAAAATGTAGGAGTGAGCTCGACTTGGGTGTAAAGATGTGTCTACTTTATTTGTGCGCTTTTTGTGGAGGATCATGGGCTATGTAATTTAAGTGGGCTAATTTTAAGGAGATGTTATGTGGTTGGTAGGTTTGGTAATTAGAGCATCAATATGGACTTAATGGTTAAGACCATGTGTTATATTCTTGGATGTAGGATTGATGCGTAGTGACAAGGTTTAGAAGACTAGAAACCCCATGAGATAGAAACTATTTAAAATATCTAACTTATAAAATATTAAATATATTTTTAAATTAACAAATTTAAACTTTGATTAAATAATCTCAATTTCTAAAACTAATTAAATTAACAATTTTAAACTTTGATTTGATAATCTCAATTTCTAAAACTTAAAAATTATAATAAATATAAAAAATATATATTAAAATTACACATTTTATATATTTCAATCACTATATATATATATATTGAAATATATATATA
>LPNX010388333.1:121642-147264 GCA_001517045.1 Pseudotsuga menziesii
TTGAAAATCTCTTCATTTGATGTGTTGCAGATACTTTGGGAATCGTTATCTCTGTATGCGTAAGGGCAGAGATTGTATTCGAAACCAGAAATAATTCAACAAAAAAACAAAGTGGGGGTTGCTCTCGGAATAACTATAAGTACTGGATTAGGTTTAATAAGGGATGATGGGTATTACTGTATATTGGAAGAAATTCTGGAAGAAATTCAGGGTAAAATTGCCAGGTCAGGAACTTGACTTCATGAGGCTAAAACAGCTCCTCAGTGAAGGTCGTGAAGGTCACGAACTTGAATTCAGTAAAAAACAGCTCGTCAATGAAGGTCACGAATTTGAATTTTAAGAACATTCTAATATGAATATGGAATATAGTGGGATTGTCCCATATGAAACTACGTAAGACGGCGTTTTCATACTTTGTAAATTTTACATGGATTGCAGAAGACTCGATGGCTTTTACTATAGAAGAGATGATGGAAGCGACACAAAACTTTAGCCAGAAAATTGGGAAAGGTTACTATGGAGAGGTGTTCTCTGGTAAGCTGCCTGACGGAAAAGGGATAGCAGTAAAAGTGCTGTCGCCCGAAAGCGGACAAAGCATTAAGGAGTTCTTAAGTGAGGTAATTCGGAGATTCTGAAATCATATAATATATTTCTGAATCATTTGGCTGCTCGTAGTAAAATTGATGTATAGAGATTCACTTTTGTAACAGATCGATCTTCATTCTAGAGTTCATCATAAGAGCTTGGTCTCTTTACTAGGTTACTGTACTGATCAATCCGGAAGGCGTATGCTCATCTACAATCATATATCTGGAGGTCCTTTAAGGGACCGCCTTTATGGTAAATATATTTCTGAGGAATATTGGTTTTGTCAAGTTATGCTGCATATTTTTAAATATAAATTTGTTTTCCAGGTGAGAGCTCAGACCTTTCAAAATTAAATTGGAAAAGCAGGCTCAAAATAACAATCGATGCAGCTGAGGGTAATTAAATCAGTATAGATTTATCTCAAACCTAAAGCATTTAAAGTTTTTAAAAATTTGATACCTTTCTTATAGATTAGGTTTAAGTTCAAAATTTTGATTAGGAAACATAATTTTTTTTTACTGGTATCTGATACCATTTCTACCATTTCTCTTTGAAGGATTGCAATATCTGCATGTGTGTTGCACTCCCATGATAATTCACAGAGATGTGAAGACTGCCAACATCCTTATTGACAGCGATTTGAATGGAAAACTGTGCGATTTGGGTATCTCAATGATGACAATGGATCGGAAAGCTCGTATTGGGGACTCCGTGAAAGGATCTTTAGGATACCTGGATCCCGAGTAAATGACACATTTACCTTTGCAATATTCTTTTGATGGCCAGGGATTTCAATCAATTACAATTATTAGGAATAGAGGCAATTTCATTTCATTTATATTTGGGTATGTTTTTACAGGTATAATCTCACTCACGAGTTCACTCAAAAGAGTGATGTATATGGTTTTGGAGTTGTTTTGTTAGAAATCATATGTGGGAGACCAGCTGTTGTTTTAAGTCCACCAACACAGGAGGAAGAGCATATCGTTGAGTGGGTAAGGAATTTATTTATAATTAATCAATCTATAGTCTAGACTAACAACATAATTTATGATTGGCAAGTGTGTGACGTCTAGTCATCTATTTACAGGTAAATGGGAATGTGGGGATCAATGAAAATCATGGCAAAATAGTGGAAATAATAGACAAAAAGATGGATGGAAAGTATGACATAAAATCAATTATTAGTGTTGCCAAAGTAGCGCTTAGATGCGTTGAGGAAAGAGCATCTTTGAGGCCGAGCATAAGTGAGGTAGTTGGAGAGCTGAAACAGGCTTTCATGTATGAGAAAGTGCTCCGCTAGCGATTTCAGAGGCGATTGGAAGATCACGAGTTCAAAATGTTAAGAAGTTCTTTATCTCGTTTCCTTTGCCAATCTTGATTCCCCAACTTTCATTATGTAATTGTGTAGTTATTTGTTCAAGATTTTATTCAACGATTATTTGTTACGTAATGTAATAGATTGTAGGCGCTTGTGAATTCGATAAATACTTCTACCCTAAACCAGCTATATTTCCTTTTGGTGCTCATCGATAAAAACCACTAACGAGACCATAAAAGCAAACAAAAACGGCTGGAACGGTATAGAGGCAAACTGAATCAAGAAGAAGGTTATAAGCATTTCGATGACTGCAAGGTCGGTCCAAGTACCGTAGATAGACTCCTGATTGAATCCAAATCAAATCGCATGTTTAACTGCTAAAGATACACTCACTTGTTAAACTACACTTCAAAGATCGTGGAAACGAATCTCTTTAAGGAAACTAATATAACAGTCCTATGATAAAACAAATCGTAGATTACATATTTCCCTTCTTTCTACAGTATAATCAAATTAATATAGCAAGTATTAAAAATCATTTGAGATTCATTGAAGAAATTCATTAAACAAATCTTCTACCCAAGGATAGGCATTAAGCCTTCATTTTGGGAAGCCGAGTCATTTAAAATACTATATACAAGTAATAACATACCCTATGGGTCGTAATGAATAAACACAACAAACACCGTAATTAAAGGGTCATCAGTCCATATCATGGCTACCCCAAGTTTACACAGAGGCAGAGCCTCGATAAAATAATCATTTAGAACCATCGTGTTTCATCACACGATCACAATAATTACACTAAAAAAAAGGTAGTATTGCTCACGGTTGTAAGAACATCAACGATGGCAACTGAATGGTTAACAAAAATAACAGATAAACAAATATACACAGAGAAGATAAAGAAACTATAATTGAATTTTCACAGCATGAGCGGAGCGAAAAGCAAAATTTTCAAAAGATTCCAGTTTGGGAGCGTTTCGGGAGTGTTTTTTATATAATATATATTTTTAATATATGTTGATGTATATATGCCAACAAATGCTTGTAGAATGTTGAATTAGTTATGGAAAGCATAAAAACATGAAATAAGCCAAATATCGTATAACATCATTCATCAATCATCAATCATTAGCATAGAGTAGTGAATTCGTCAAACATAGGTAACTAGGTCCATTATCCATAACATCAAGTTATTAACCTTACAGCTTCAAATTTTCAATATATAACATTTTCTCATCACTAAAATTGTACTTGTAATGGTTACGAAGCTATAGTCTATAACAAAAAACATCAACCATGAAATGAAAGTTGAACTTGAAACAATTCACAAAGTATCATATTCGTTACCAAAGAGTTATAATAATATGCTTTTATGCGGTAACCAGTTAATGACTCAAGTTTCAACAATTCAAAGTTAAAAATAGTGAACTTCAAAGGTACGTTGAACTTCAAATTTCAAACTTGAATTACCATGTAATGTTCACAAAATATACCATAATAAATATTAAAGAGTCAATGACTCAGCAGTGTAGAAACTTGAAAGTACTGTAAATAAGAAAAAGACAAGAAAAGTAGATTTTATGGATGTTTCCTCTTGCCACGAGAAATTTCTAATTTCTTTTCCCATGGTCTATGAGCAAAGGGAGCGAGATTATCATCCCCAGTAGCCACCAATGGTGAGTGACTTGAGCCATGTCCAATACTTGGTCCTCCATGACCCCCCCTCGCTGATGCAGATGGGGGTCATGAAGTTGAACTTGAACCTCTAGGCAAAGATGGTGCATCTAGAAACAAGGTAGAAGATGGTGGTGGCATTGTTGATGCTGCATGGTCATCCTCATCACCCAAAATCTCATCCTCCAAGCACTCTAAAGCTAAGGCTCCATCCTCCAAGTTATTCTCCTTTGGATTTTTGTCCCAAGTGACATATGATCTATCAGTTTTGTCCAGCTCATGGGATTGAGTCAACAACCTCAAGTTGTAATGTACATAAACCAAGATTTCTTCTAATATTTAATTAATCGGTTTCTTTTCACCGAGTGGATGAAGCTATAGGTTCTCCAACACCTTTCTACAAAGGAATTGTTTACCACATGTGAAAGAAATTTGGATGCCAATTTATGCAAGCGTGGGCATGATGAGCCATACATGTTCCACCATTCAATAGGAGGCACCCTATCTCGATATTTTCTAGTATGAAAAGTACCAAACAGACCAATATCACTGAGGTATTTTCTTAATTTACTACACAATAAGGCATATTCCTCTTCATCAAGGACCAACTTGTCTATAGCAGCCATGTACCCAACATGTACCTCTAGATTTGTGTGGGGATTTATCCTAACCCCACTCCCAGGTGCTATTTTGGCCAACCAAGATGGAGAATAATATTTTGGTGTCAATATATATGCTAAGGCATGTAGTGGAACGTTGATATGTTCCCACCTTTTGACCACATGTGTGTGAATATGGTCATACAGGATGTGACCCTTCGATTCAACAATATATTTAATTTGTCCCAACATGCTATCCATTTGCTCATACACCTCCCCAATTACCAACTTATCTATATCTACAAACCAAATCATGTGATAAATGGGATTTGTGAACTACAAAACAAACTTGACACTTGTCCAAAATTGACCATCAAGAATGGTGTCTTCCACATCCTAAAAATCAAGCCTGTCAGATTTGGATGTAGCCCTATCTTTCAATACTTGCCATGATTCACTTGATACCATGCTAGCCAATGCCTCTCTTAGTTTCAAAAGGAGCCTGGAGGTGAGGTAATATCTAGCAAATATAGTCTTTTCTATCTTTAATAGCTCTAACTTTGAGTGAGTGCGGAAAATGCCATAGGCATTTCTATGGTTGGTAATAAATCTAATTATCACGTGCTTTCCCTTTATGTACATTTCACCAATCGATTTTTATTCATTTCCCTTCAACTTAATACTGTCATGCATCAAAAGGTTCAATGTGTGAACCAAACGCCCAGACCAAAATATGTTAGGGTATTTATCTTCAATGATTGCTCCCACTGCCTTACAATTAGCAACATTATCTGTTATGACTTGGATGACATTGTATAGACCAATAGCTTCAATGTTTTTGAGTAGAAGTTCTACAAGGTTCATGTCGGTCTTGAATTTATCTGAGTGGTCATGTGTCGAAAGGAAGACTGCACTAGTAGCAGAGACACTAAGAACATTTATTAATGGCTTGCCTTTCACATTTGTCCAACCATCTAATACAATTGATACCCCATATTCATTCCAAGCATTTGTGAATTGCTCCAAAGCATTTTGGATCTTGGCTTTTTCCTTGTCAAGCCCCGTAGTTCTAGCTTTATCATACCTGGGGCTCTTGTATCATTTTGGGTCAGTGTGGATGGCCTCTACTATTTCATACCAATAGGGTTATCAAAGAACATTGAATGGTATGCCACATGCAAAGAGAAACCAAAACACTTTTGATTAATCCACGTCATACCTACCACCTTTATCAAGGAAATCTGATATTGCCTTGCCATGTGACTCCATGGGAGAGAATCCACTGCCTTGGGTGGATGGGCCTTTGGTTCTTGGTGAGCAGGAAAGGTGATGGTCATTCGATGATCATTTTGTTATGTTTTGTGATTCAAATTCTTCCTTCTTATAGATATCTCTTTGTGTTGATACAACATGTGGGAAAACACAAAATCCTATAGTTTTTCTTTCATCACATGGCATGTGCTCACATAGAGGTATTCTAACACAGGTATATGAACCTATGTATGTATTTTTACAATGGGGTCAAACAAATTTGGTGGTTCCACCCCCTCTGGCTCTTCCCTGCCTTGTGACATATTTCCATAAGGGTGTGGGGTCCTCTTTGGTTTTCTTTCAATTTTCCTCCTTCTCCTCCTCTCCATGTTATGCGCCACTTCCCACTTCTTAATCCTCTCCCTCATTCCTCCTCCGGTTTCTAATCACCATCATCAAAATAACAAATGGAACCGACAAAATAAACCATAAACCCATCATCATGGTGGATGGAACTAGATATTTAACCTGTTTCATACAATAGAATGAGGGAGGAACTAGAGATTTAACAATGTACATTACTACATTCTAGTGTATAGAGTCTAGAATTTATATTCCAAGGCTCAATCATTCATGAATCATGATTGAATATAGAAATCAAAGTTCAAAAACTTTCAAAATTTAAACACAAAGAAAATCAACAAGAAATATTGTAGAGCCTACCTCTTTGGCTCCCACTCTCCAATGGTGGTGACAATTTCAAGTTTCAAGTTTTCAACCTTCTTCAATCTTCAATGATGGAAACCTTCTCCTCTTATCCTCTCCTCTCCTCTTCTCCTCTTCTCCTCTCCTATCCTCTCCTTTCTTCTCTTATCTTCTCTTGCAAAGTGATAATGAAGTTGGAGAAGAGGGATTTATCCCCCAAAGCCCTCCTCCTTCTCTCCAAAACCCCACTGGTGGACCCCATCCACCTCCTTCGTTTCCTCTCTTCCGCGGGAATCTTGTTAGAGTGGGAGCTAAGGCGGGAGCATCGAGGAGCTAGGGAGGGAGCGCACGGGAGCTAAGGAGGGAGCAAATGGGAGCTATCCATGAGCAATAAGGGAGCGTTCAGAGATCTATCGCTCCTTTTTTGCTCCCAGACAGACCAAGGAGTTCGTGGATAATCAAGGGAGCGTGATCTACAAAACTCTCCAGATCGAGTGTGCTTCTGGATAGCTTCCTCAACAATTCCATGAGGAGCGAGCTTCCAGAGCGGGGGCGAGGGGGGGGAGATCGCTTCCCCCGCAACCTTGGACTGGAGAATTTTAAGGGCATGCTTGAAGTTAAACAAACTGATTTTAAACTTTGTTAAGGGTGGAGAGTCATCAGCTGATGCTATACATTCGATTTCAATTGCTGATGGTGTGCATAATATCATTGCTCATTTTCAAACCGTTGTCCAAAGGGGACTTTGACAGACTAGCAATGTGAATAAATCTCTGAAGGCTTTTATTCAATTAGCATCTAACCAATAGGCTCCAACACAAAGCTGTGAAATATTTTAGTCAATGATCTTAACAAGGATGATAGAGTAGAAGAGACCTACAATAGATATAGATTGCAATGCAAATGAACCCAATCTTGAGGGCATTTCTCAAGCTGTGAATAGTACATATGATAATGAGCAACACAAAGATTGACTCTGATAGGTTTAACTCATTAGATGATGATGGGTTAAAAGTTCATTCAAATCCTAGAGGCAAACTCAAGATCCTTTGATGTTGAACTCATTCACTCAAATAGTGAAAAATAGTGTCTTCACAGTGATAGAGCCCACTACCAACAACATAGTTTAATTAAAGAACCGAGATGTTTGGTGTCAAGTGAAACTACTTTTGAAGCTGTGAACACCAATAACAAAAGAATGATCATTGAAAGAAAGGTCTGATTTGATTCTAGGTTGGTTCTAGTGCTAGAATAGAAGAGAAGCTTGTTGATGTGATTGTTTATCATGAGAAGAACCCTTCATGTTCTCTGATGGGGGAAATAAATTATAGATATTTGGGGATAAATATTTTTGAAGAACTGTTGAGATATGATGATAAATTTGCAAATGTATTTACTCCTTTATGTAATGACAATGAAGACAGTAAAGGACATTTTTCTCTTTCAGATTGAGGTTCATGGTATAGGAATGGATTACTGGAAATTGAGTGGGGATCCTATTTGTGATAGCAATGGGATGTTTCTATGGATAAAAAGCCCTGATTTGTTAATTTAAGGACAGCCTAACGGAGGAAATTGTTGATTTTTTTCCTTTAAAACAGCCATGTTTAATACGTGCATATTCAAAAAAATCTGTAAATAATTTCTAGTCATGTATACCTTTTGAGGAATCAGAAAATTTTCAAGGGAACATTTTTGTGATGACAAAAATGCAAAAAAAATCCAGCCACAAACATCTTCAGATTGGTAAATTTGCGCATAAAATTTCAACTAAAAAATATGTTTTAATGGCTGGAATTGTATGGAACAAAATGGTTTTTAGTCTAATATAAATTGTAGAAAAAAATAGCCTTCAGAAATGGGGGCAGCAAGCCCTAAATTGTGAGCATTTTTTTACAAATCTGAAAATTTTGCTTTATACTTCATCTCTGTGCTTGTTAGTGGAAAAGTTTTCATTGGATGAGCTTAAAATTTTGCTTTGAAGATGAGTTAGAATAAGATGGTTTTTCGTGCATTGTGTTAAGAGTGAAACAATGACCCTTAAGCTTCAAGCTAGATGTTTATTTATAGATTTCTATTAGTTCCGTACATCAGATGGAAAAAACTTATATATTGGCATGTGACATGTTCAACCCACCCCAAATCATGCATTTTATAGAAAGTAAAGCTATAGTTTTTAAAAGAAAAGAAACATTCTAAAAAGATAATAGAAATGCACAGAAAATATTATGCTATTGCAATTAGTTTCCAATATAGGTTTCCAAAATGAATGATTTAGGGATTGTAGCAAACTTGCAAGTAGCAAAAGGGATTTCCATACAACAACCTTAGAAGTGGTACGATAACAATACTTACTTAGTTACATCAAAGATATAATGTTTACGAAGTAATAAGCACCATACATATCGATTACCTCATCAGCATAATACATATCAATTACCATTTACCTCGTGGTAATAAGCACAATACCATTATGTTTGTATGAAGGTGCCATTATGTTTTTGTTATACCAAAATCCTGTCACCATCATGTGATAAGACATTTGACATACCTACTTGCCCTGAATCCCAGCTTCTGGAGTGGAAACTAAATGGTTTTTCATTAATATTTCATACAAATTCCCAGCACCGCGCATGCCCCTTTATCCAAGAGCGGTACCCCTGTTCGCACCACCCATAAGTGGTGCCACCGCTTATTGTCCTTAGTCCATAAGCAGTTATTACCAGAACCGCTCTGTCATAGAAGGAGAAACGTGGTACCCTAGGTAAAAAGGGAAAAAGAGAAGTTTCTCGAGGCTTCTAGATGATAAGCCTCGTGTCCTTCCTTATCCCTACTGTTGTGGGTTGGTTGAGCTCGAGATCCCTCATCCTAGGATCTTAGAGGCCACCTCACCCACTAATTGCTCAACCATCTCTATCCATTAAATCCCTATAAATAAGAGCTCATAGCCATGGTTGAGAAGAGAACACTTGAGGTATTATTATGTTGTTGGATTGACCATTGGCCCAAGATCATTTGGAGAGAGCATAGAGAGCTAGAGTCAGAGCTTTTGGGGATGAGAAGGTCTGGTTTCATGGAGATGCATGTCAACACTAAGGCTTGGTTGTAAACTTCTTCATATTCTTTAATGCAAGTTGATTTTTGTCCCACATATGTTGTTGTTGTTTTGATTTCACATATATGTTGCTAGATTCCTTAGTCACTAGCATAGATTAGTAGATCATATTCTAGTTGCTTTGATCTGTTTCGTGTTGAGATTGATTGCAGGTACATAGGTGGACTATCAAAGCCTCGTATTCCAGATATCTACAACATCTAGGGAGAGTCTTCAACCTCTGTCCTCTATTTGTTCTGGATCTGAACCATTCAGACCAGTGGAACACCTTGTTGTCCGCAGGAGGTGAAATATTCCAGCTAACAAATCTGGCGACTCCACTAGGGAGATATTAGTGTATCAGTTGTTCTGATCTTCCTCAGTCTGCAACTCTTGTCCGAATCCAGGCTCTGTTTTCTTCAACTCTCTTCAGTCAGATCTACTTTTTGACTTGCATTATTTGGGTTTGAAATTTTCAGATCTGTTCATATCTGAGTCATTTCGGTCTTTTATGCTCTATTTCCATACTCAATTCAACAATATTTGCCTTAATCTAGTCTTTTTTGACTTGACCCATCGTTCTTTTTTTTTGTTTTGGTCATATACAGGGAACCTCACCTATGCTATGTACGAGGAGCAGTGATGTCTTTGAAACGCTCTGTCAACACCTACGAAGCGCGGTGCCAGGTAGGCATCATTCCAAAACATTTTTTCCTCATTTTTCTTTGAAAAAATTTGGATTTTGATTGCTTTTAGTTCTGTTATCAGGCTTGTGTTACTGAATCTGATGTGTGTGGCTTGTTGATTTGATGGTTTAAGATTGATTTGAGTGGAATGTCAAAAGTTTGTTTAAATCTTTTTTATTGTTCATCCGCTTCTATGCTTATTGGTTGTGCTTTAAGAAGGATTTCTTGTTTTCTAAAAAGTTTAGGGTGCTCATTGAAATCTCTTTTCGTTGCATATACTGAAAGAAGAAAACTAAATTAGCTTCTAGGTTTCATTTCTTACTTGCATAGTAAACTTCTTTTCCTTCCTTCAAAAAAGAAAAGTTTTGACTGAGACTAGGACATCATCATTGAGCGTTGGATTTGGGTTTTCTGATTGGATTTCCAAGCTTTCAGAACCTTTATGATCTTTCATCTCTCATGCATTTAGGACTATCTTGATCAAAATATAAAAAAAATGGTAGTTTTAAGTTAGATTTGCTTGTGTTTTTGAGAAAATTGAAAAGTTAGAGTGCATTGGCATATAGGTGTGCTTCATGTTGTTCTTTTAGGAAAAGAGATTCCCACCCTCCTCATTTGCTTTTGAAAAGAAGAAATCAGTTTGGAAAAATGTTTGCTTGTCTTTGATTTGATGTTCATGATTGTTGATTGGAATGATTTTTGGTTTTGAAACAAAAATAAAACACTCTCTTCCCTCCCGTAAGTAGGCATACTGAATGGTAAAGTGAACATTTGCACAAGCATATTGCATGGTTTTAATTTTCTATCAAAACATCATGCATTCACCTAACTGTGCAAGTTAAAATTAACAGTAGTTGTAGGTTAAAATTTACGTAGTAACTTGAGTGATAGGTTAGAGACGTGTTCGGGCGTCATAAAACGTAGGAGCTATCGTTATTTGTCAGCATTACATTCCGGGACTCGCGTGATTCTTCCACGTACCGTCGGTATATTGAACGTCCTTTCACGTACCCTTGAGGTATATAGAAAGGTACTTCACATACTCAATTGTATATAAGAAGGCCCCTTGTGTATGGTTATGCATTAGACAACACTACTACCGATTCGAGCTCCCATGTACCTTGAGTATATCGGGAGACCCCACTAGGGTACCTTATCTATCTGAGAAAATCCCTTTGGCCGTCTTGTTTGGATCCATACAATGAAAACAACATTCGGGGAGATTACTACGCATGTACCCTAAAGGTATATCACGAGTGGCACCTTCTTGATAATCCTAGTGAGAGACCTGACTTTTGAAATCCCTCTATCATTTTAAGTCTGCTTGTTTTGACCTATAGTTTGTGTAGGGAAGTCTTTTGGTGTGTTTTTTCTAGATTTTCAGACCCTAGGTTAGATAGGAACTGTACAAACTGGCTGAGTTAAGACAGTCCAGGAGAGTACGGGGCTTGCCACCCGATTTTATTCCTATTTTAGGAGAAATCCAATGGAAGCTATCGACCAAGGAGCTGCTACCACCTCCCAAGTGGGAGATAATGTGGTGGTGTAAAGTGGATTACCTTATTCTTCACACTCACCTCCCTTGGTCCAATAACCTTCTAAGGGAAATTCATCGTTCCATTCTCCCTTAGAAGGTCATGTTGATGATACAACCCGTCCAGACTTTGGTCCCAATACTCCTTTTTGGGAAACACCTATAGGACAAGCCATTGCCTCATTTGGCTCCCGTGTAATTCCTCCTGATGATGAAGAAGAATGCAGGTAATACCATGCCGCTATTCTCCATGCATAGGAGGTAGAAAATCATATTGATGACCTATTAGGATCTACACCAGTACGTTCCACATCTCTTCCTGTGGGATATCGTTCACTGGCTGATTCTATGAGACCCATTGAACCGATTATAGATCATCCATTAACAACCCACAACCCAGTTCAATTTGCCACCCCTATCACCTCTCATGTTATGTCTATTCCAAATATTCCCAGGTCTTCTACACCTGGGGCCCAACCTTCAATTCCTGTTTCGTCAGTACCTTCTAATGCCGGGGGGAAACCCCCGACATGACCTACGTTATCTAATGCCGGAATTTTACCTAGTCAAAGGTAGACCTCTAACATAGAATAATCTACATTTTTTGTCCCTCCCGCCCATACTAATGTGGTAAATCGCCCATCTAGTTCAGGTCAGCCCTTGGGGGCACAACCTGTAATCGTTTAGTCTTCTGGAGGTTATGGTTATCAAATACCTGTAGGTAATCACCCATCTAATCCTACAGGAATGCCTTATATTGGAATTCCATACCCTAGTAACACTTTTACGCCATGGGGGAAACCCAACTGGTTTTACATGCCAGCTATGGGAGGGATACCTATACATACTGCGGGAGGTACGAGAGGACCACCTTATGGAGGTCCTCCCCCTAGGGGACTTAATGGTCCTAGAGGATCTGGAAACTTTCCTCCTTACGGTCCTGGCGATCCTAGTGGTCCTGGGGGACCTGGTGGATTTCCTCCTCTTGGCTCTGGAGGGTCTAGTGGCCCTCCACCTAGTTGTTTTAGTGGCTCTAGAGGTTTACCACCTCTTGGAGGCTCCGAAGGGTCTGGTGGTCCACCTCCTAGTGGTCCTGGTGGTCCTAGTGGTCCTGGTGGTCCTGGCGGTCCTCCTCCTAGAGGCCCTGGTGGTCCTAGTGATCCTAATTCCGGAAATCAACCCTCCATGGGCGGATCTTCCGGTGGTTCTTCCTCACAGCAACCTATTTATCAGTCTACCTATGGTCCTACTGGTAATTATATGACATATCAATATTACCAGTATGTGCAACCCAATCGACGGTTACCTTTCCTAGCAACTTTGGACTTGCCTAATCTGTCCAAGTTGATTAATGATTCCATTCGACACAATCCCTCGTGGCCTCCCATTCCGGTAAAGTTACCATCGGATATTCCGAAATTCAATGGGAAGTAGGGAGATGATCTGAAGAACCATTTTATGACTTTTCATTTATGGTGTTCTTCGAAATCCCTCATGGATGATTTCGTTCGGTTACAACTCTTTCAGTAAACTTTGACCGGTATAGCCGCGAAGTGGTACATTGAACTCCCACAACATTCGTTTGTGGGATTTGGCTCATTGGCAACCATGTTCCTTACACACTGTCATCTCCCTATTCGTTATGAAACAGGCACTTATCTTTTAACTTCTCTGCAACAGAACACCTCCACGCACATTTCCGATCATATTCATGAATGGAGAAGGCGGAGAAGGCTTATTAAGGCCCCTATTCCAGATCAGTTGCTAGCTGATTGGTTCACTAAGTCCTTGTTGCCTCCTATTGCCCGAGATGTGGCTATGGGCAGTGCCTTTACCGAAGAGCAGGCTATTAGTCGAGCTCAGTACCTAGACTTGGTCTATTCCCAGTCTGGAACTCTTTATGACCTAATTCCTCAAGCTCCTCGCCCCAGCACTGACCCTGCCAAGCCACTAGCAGAAGTACCTGTTGATGGGATTGTTGGTTCAATACAGTCCCCGTCCGTAGTGAAACCTGCCTAGCAAACCCAAACTACTACTCCTTCGAATCCTAAGGTTTCCACCGAGGTCAATTCCATTCCAAGTACTCAAACCTCGGGTAATAAAAATAAAGGTAAAAATAGAAATAAAAAACCTGGAAACCAATAGGATAATCCATGACCAACCAATAACGACAACGACAAAGGGAAAAGGAAGGCTAAATATCCCTGTCTGTTATGCGATGGTGACCATTTTTCAAAGGAGTGTCCCCATCAAGATGAAATATCCCAGTTTCTGAAGTCTAATCCCGCACCCGTAGTACTTACAGATCCCTTTCCCTCTCAACAACAACTGGTAGACCACATGTCTAACCAAGGTAACTCTAGTTCATCGGAGGAAATTCGTATGATTTCTTCAGATACCATCCATCTGCAAACTCGAAGTCAGAATTATGATAAACCTGCAGATAAGAAAGAAGATCAATCTTCTTCAAGGAAAGCTCCCTCTACTAGTTCTCTAGAATCCTCGTCTATTGTCCCTTTATCTATCGAGAATCCTACTCTCAACATGATTTTACGCCCACCTAAGAGTACTCTTCGAAAGGCTTTATTTGATCCCAATGCCCGAGCTTCTCAATTCTATAATGTGGTTGAAGATCTCTCTCAGGCACCTTGTGCCATGTCTACCATAGAAGTACTCCAAAGTTGCCCCACACAGCGCAAGAACTTGTTGACCACTTTAGGAGCTTTAGACCCGGATAACACTAACTTGATTCATTTCAACATTGAGAATTATAAACCTATATTACCCCATAAGCTTGCTTTTCATATCATTAAGAAATTAGTGGAAAAGAAAGTCTTTCGAATGGTACTAGATGAAGGAGCTTCAACCTCGGTGTTATCTCTGACTTGTTGGAAAGCTATTGGCTCTCCCGAGCTTGCTACATCCCCTACGACCCTTAAAGCCTTTGATGGACGAGGTTTCCAACCCCATGGTCTCATATCATCCCTCGCGGTCAAGCTAGGGCGTAAAACTGTTTCCATCCAGGTCGAAGTGGTAGATGCCCCTTTAGATTACAACCTCCTTCTAGGAAGGAATTGGTTCTATGCCATGACTGTTGTTGCTTCAATAGTATTTCGAACGATCCAATTCCCACATCTAGGGAGAATTGTTATGATTGATCAGCTTGATTTCTATATGCCAGATGTTACTACCTCCAAAGCTAATAACATCCCCATGTTAGGTCAGTCCCCTCCTCCTTACCAATCAATTGGGATAGGCATGCTAAAGGATTCATCCCTTATGGGGATTTTCCCATCTACTCCTCCTAGCACGGATACCGCGATAGTACATATGATCACTTCATTTGATTATGAGCCTAAGGGAAAAAAAATTGTTGAGTCCACCTCGTTGAGTCCTCATGAAGCTATGTTTGACACCATTCAAACCTTTTCTGATGATCACACTGATGACCTTCATCTAGTGGCTTTGGATCCCTACCATTTACCATACTGGTTAGAACCTTCTCTTCCAGTTCTAGACTATCTCTTCGAGAATTTTCCCTTCGACGAGTCCATTATAGAGATCATGAACACAGATGAGCCCATTTGGGAGGATCACCACCATAGATCCATGTTCCTCCCCAACACCAATTCGGGCAGCCATGATTTTTCATCCTTGTTTCCTACCGATATTATCAACGTTCTGCAAAGTCCTATATTGTTGCAAGATATAGATTCTGAAGGAAACCTTTGCAACATTACTCAGACAAACCCAATTGACATATCAGCCAAGCATGATGTTATCGAGCACGTTAGTGTTGGGAAGAACTGCTCCACGGATGAATCTAAAGCATATAAGGCACTTTTCAAGGAATTCCGTGATATTTTTTCCTGGTCCTATGAAGAGATGCTGAGGATTGACCCTTCCATCATGGTCCATGAGATTAAAAATTATCCCATGGCTAAACCTTTCAGGCAGAAACTTAGGCAAGTCCATTCTCAGAAGGCTGCAACTATTAAAGCTGAGATTGAGAAACTTCTGAAAGCTGGTTTTATTTATCCTGTACCTCTAACGAAATGGGTATCGAACATTGTCCCTGTCAATAAAAAGCAGGGCACCATTAGAGTCTGCATCGACTTTAGGGATTTGAATAAATCTTGTCCCAAGGACAACTTTCCTACCCCGCATATCGATCAGATTATCAAGAACTGTGCTGGAAGTGTCATCTTTTCATTCATGGATGGCTTCCTTAGCTACAATCAGATTGAGATATTGCCCTCCAATCAGCATTAGATGGCATTCATTTTCCCATGGGGAACCTTTGTGTATAAGAAGTTACCTTTCAACTTGAAAAATGTTGGAGCCACGTTCCAGCCTGTGACTTCCTATGCGTTTCATGACACTAAACATGTTGAACCGTACCTTGACGACCTCCCTGCTCATTCACAGTGACGGGAGGACCACCCTGGTCATCTTAGAGACATATTCCTGAGATGTCATCATTATAATATACGACTCAATCCGCATAAATTTGTTTTTTGCGTTGAGACGGGACGCCTGCTTGGCTTTGTGGTATCCAAAGATGGCATCCAGATTGATCCTTTGAATATTGTCGCTATCATTAATCTACCAGCCCCAACCAACCTCCTTGAACTCCAAATTTTGCAGGGGAAGGAAAAATTTCTCTGCCATTTTGTGTGCAATTTCGCAGAGAAAACACACGGTTATATGTGTCTCCTCAAGAAGAACACTCCATTCTTCTGGGATGACCAAGCCCAACGCACCTTTGATAATATTAAGCACACTCTGACTCATTCACCCATGATACACCCCCCGGATTATTCAAAGGAATTTCTCTTGTATATTGTTTCCTCCGCTACTACCATTGCCATGGTTTTAGTGCAAGATAATCTCCACAGTCAGGAGCATGTGATTTATTATTCCAGTAAGAATCTTATTGATTCTGAAACTCATTATTCACATGTGGAGAAGTTAGCATTGGCCACAGTCATTGCTATGCAAAAGTTTCGTCACTACATTCTGCTCCGCACTACCACCGTATTGGCAGACCAGAACCCGATGTATTACATTCTGACTCGTCATGTACTCGGGGGAAAGTACTCCCATTGGATTGTCGTCCTTCAGGAGTTCGATCTAGAGTTTTCCAAGGCCACATCAAAGAAATCCTTGGTTTTTGCAAAGATTATGTGTGATCTTCCCTGTGCTACAACGGAATCTGAGCATAGTGATTCATTTCCGAATGAATTCTTGTTCCTGATTAGCACTACTGATCCTTGGTATGGATATTTGCTGATTTATCTCCAGACCCAGCGTTTTCGACTGCATTTATCTTACGATGATTGTCGTCGTATCCGTCACCACGCGAAGTACTGTCTTATCTTGAATGATACCTTGTATAGAAGTGGGATTGACTCCATTCTCCAGCGATGCCTCACCCATGAGGAGGTTGAACACGTGTTGAATGATTGCCACTCTGGAGCACGTTGCAGTCATATATCTGGGATTGCTATAGCCCTAAAAATCCTTCGCGCTGGCTATTTCTGGCCTTCTATCTTCAAAGACTATCATGAGGCTGTTAAGAAATGCCCACCTTGTCAACATTTTTATCCTAAAAAGTGCACCCATCCTGCTCTGCTTCGCCCCGTCATTGCTGTTGGCCCATTCGCTAAATGGGGAATTGAATTCATGCATTGTAAGCCTACCTCAGCTGGGGGGCATGGTTACATCATCATAGCCATGGACTATTTCACAAAATGGGCTAAGGCCATGCCTACATATGCAGAAGATGGTAAGACTGCCTCTATCTTCTTGTTCAATCATATCATAGCTAGATTTGGAGTTCTGCAGTCCATCGTCACTGATCATGGATCTCATTTCTGTAATCAAATGCTGGAGGAACTAAGTACCAAGCTAGGTTTTCAACATGGAACCTCTATGCCGTATTATCCGCAAGCTAATGGTCAGGTAGAGGCCATTAACAAAGTTTTGAAAACTATGCTTCGTCGGATGGTTGGAGATCATAAATCCAATTGGCACCTCGTTATTTTTTTTCTCTCTTTGGGCTTATTGGACTTTTGTGAAAACAGCTACTGGTTTCATGCCATTCCAGCTTGTCTATGGACTTGAAGCTGTCTTACCGATCCAATGTCAAATTCCATCTTTACAACTTACCATCGAACTTCTCTTGGACACTTTTGCAGAGGAAGAGAGATTTCTGTATTTGAATAACCTTGATGAGACTCACAGAGATGCTGCCTTGGCTAATCAGGCGCATAAGAAATGCGTCAAGGCACAATACAATAAATCTGTCCGACCTCATGTTTTCAATGAGGGTGACCTAGTATTGACTTATGACCAGAGATATGACAAAATAGGGAAGGGTAAGTTTGAGTCCATGTGGTATGGACCTTTCGTTATTTTGAAGGTGTTAGAGAAAGGAGCTTACGAGCTCGTTGATTATGATGGAATCCCTTTGGGGTAACCTTGCAATGGGTTGTCCCTGAAAAGTTGCTATGCCTAGGTCTTCTTGGATAGTATCTTGTATATATGTATATTGATTGACTTTCAATGTGTTTTTAGTATTTTCAATATGGTTTTGAGTTTTAGTGCCCACATCTATTTATACCATGTTTTGTTCATGTAAATGGCTTTCTACAGCTTCGCTGATGGTGCTTGCCGCCACACCTTGAATCTCGCCTCGGCTGCTCGAGTTCTCTATTCCCCAGCTAAAGATTTGGTCAGTTCAGGAGCGGTTTGCATAGGTCTCACTACTAATAACATCGCTGAATATGAAGCAGTCATCGGTCTCTTGACTAAAGCTGCCTCCCAGGATGTCCATGATCTAGTAGTCTTGATGGACTCACAGCTCGTGGTTTTTCATTTGAACCATGTCTACACCATTAGGAACCCGATGCTCCTTCGCCTCTTCCGGAGGGAACGTTTGATAGAAAGATCATTTGGAACCATTACCTATAGGCATATCCCTAGGGAACATAATGTAGTTGCTGACTCATTGGATAATTACATCCTAGATTGGCATATTGCCCATTCATGAGGTTAAATCAAACATGGTACATTGTAAATAAACATTTGAAGACACATAGAACTCATAGAAAATGCATTGGTCCATTTGAAATGTATAAAACCATGTAAAAGTATATATATATATACACGAATTTTTTTACAAAAAGTAGGTCCTAAGACCTCATCTGAAGCATGTAAGCTTTCAGGAAAAATCATCATACAAAATCCTGAAGCTATCAGCTTTCAATATACATGTCTCATGCACTAATGGTGCTCTTGATAGCACATCATTGCTCGAGCTACCCTACATAGCAGCCTGCTAAATATGCCTAGTACTCCCACTGTAGATCTCTGATATCTAGTCGGGAGGTCATCTATGTCGGCATCTGGGATGTCCAGAGTCAACCTCTCCAGGTTCTCCTCCAACTCCTCGGTGATATCATCATCCTATGGTACAAATCGAGCTCCGACTTGCCTATCCAGTGGAGATGCTCCTCCAGGCCTCGCTACTCCAACATCTGCATGAGAACAAATAGGTCTTGTCACTTATCATAAAAAATATAAACTTTAAAAAACATAAAAACACTGTCCATTTTAGGGTTTCTTGCTTCTTACCGATGTCACCCCACTGCCCTCCAGGTGGGAGTGGTAGGTCGAGATCTCCTGTAACGTTTGTGCCTGCATAGGCATAGTTCTCAACCATGAGCATTTGATCCCGTAGCCATCTGAAGAACGGATCACCGAACTTCACTTTTCCCCTACCCGCTCCTATGCGAGCCATGACCTAGACCCACCTCAGCATACAGGGGTCCCATGCTCTCAGACTCTGGAAAGTCACCTAGGGCATCATCTATGGGACCCGCTCGAAGAAGAAGTAGGCTAAGATGGAACCAAAGCTGAACTGCTTCAGCTCTCCCTGCCGACATTTAGTCAGCTGATCCTTGAAGATTGGAAGCATTGCCTCCGCCCAGTTGAACACCGTAGGTGCCATAGCCTCTATGGCGTACAGCATGTGTGCCCTAGAAGCCTGATGCACACCCTGGCTCCCGGCCACCCTCTGCATGGTGAACAGAACGATCTGTAGATCCCTATCTATCACTGCCCTGATGGGGATCTTCTTCCCCGATGTACCTGTACCTGGTGCACAGTGTCGATATATAAGCTCTCTAGTGGTGATGTCCCTGCCACGGGAACCTGTTAATGAGATGGGGGCACCCCGTCTCAATAAACCAGTCAGGAAGTAGATATCATCTACCTCCACTATAAGTATATGTGCCCCCACCTCGAAATACTGTTGTTCTGGATTCCACATATGCAGTATGTGTTCCAGTAATCTCTCGTGGGACACCATGCTTGGAGTTCGGAAGAACTTTAAGAGACCACAGTCCTGTAGTGCGGCAATGCAACCCGCATTTCTTTCAGCGTAGCGTCCTCATTATCATGTGTTCTTTCCTTCCATATCACCATGTTTTGAGTCACCTAGACCTACCAAAATCATCAATGGTATGCATTTGAATCATCCTTGAGTCATTGGAAATAAAAAAGATGAGTTTTTTCTACCCATATCATTTGTTTAAGTCCTCCACGGTCGGCACCTCCTGTGCCCCATTGGAGACAGGTGGTGGAACCGCCTGTCCTCCGTGTTCTTGGCGCGATTCTTGGGTGGTACCGTGTATCCCGTAAGGGGTAGCTGTGGTGCCCGCATATTGGGTCTTAGGGCTTGCCAGATAGGCCCAAAACCCCCCCAAATCTAAAAATAGAAGCTATGAAATGAAAGATGAAGGTCTTAGATGTTACCTGCAACTGACGGTGCTGAAAACGGGCGGTGGAAACTCCTGGTATCAGCTGTGGAAGATCTGGCTAGAAAATGCTCCAAGTGCTCTCTGCTAGAGGTAAATAGTGAAATGTATTGATTTTTTACTATTTACTTGACTTATATAAACATTTTTGGGTCCGACTTACTATAGTTTTGATGTAAAATTGTATTTTAGTCAAATTTCATTTGTCGTAATCCCTTAATGTTGGTCTTAAATGCATTTAACACTTGTTTTCGAGTCGTCTGCAGGATAAGAGAACTTTAGTAAGAAGCTTTGGAAAGTTTGTTTATGGCTTTTTCGTACTTTCACAAAATGAAAAAGGTCGTCAAGTGTTTATTACGACACTTTGCCACTCTCATTAAAAATCTAGTATCAAAGTTCCGAGTCCATTTCAAGTTTCTTTCCAGGCTCGTAAAATACAACATTCTATAAAGAAGCATCATGGAGTCCTCTTTTCACCTCTTTTTTAGGCTCCTTAAACACGTAAAATTCGTCGAGTCCATTTCTAATTCTTTCTAGGCTCGTAAAATATGACATCGTGCAAAGAAACCCTATGGAGTTCTCTTTAAACCCTTTTCAGGCTCCCTAAATACGAAAAGATCGTCGAGCGATCTTGTCTTCTTCACGCTCATTAAAGTATTTGAAGAGTCGTCTGTCTGACGATAGGTTATCTCTTTTTCGGTTCGCATCGGACTATTTATGAAAAAGGATCACTCCATCTAATCATGATTGGAAGAGTTCTCTAAGGTATGATTTTACACTCTTCCGGGCCTCAGAGGCTAAATCATACGAAAAAGGACCCCTTTGGATTCTTCTTATGTATTCGTTCAGACTCTCTAAACATGAACGATACCGAGTTTTCTTTTAGTGGACTCGTTAAATTAAACATTGAGAGACCCATTTTGGGAACGAACCCCTCCTCTCTCAGGTTCGTAAAACATATGAGACTAGACTTGTCTTCTGACAAGCTATATTGAGTGTTTGTTACCCTCTTTGAACTCGTAAAACCGAAAAGAGGCACTCATCGATCATGATGGGGGAAATGGGAAGGGAATCATTTTGTAAATAATGGCAGTTGTTTGTCATTACCTTTGAACATGGCACTTGTTTGCACAATCATGTCAGTCAATTGGGTATTCAGTTGATCTCCATGACGATCCACTTTCATGAGTCATGTCAATCCTTTGAGTCTTTCAAAAGAATGCATTGTCCACTGTCACATTGTGTGTCTGTCCTGTCTAGTCATGCTGCCAAGTCATTTTGTTGTGTCACCCAATGTTCAACGGGAATTTCAAGAACTTTTACCTCTGCAGTATACACAGTCTTTGTTTCAGTATCTTTGATTCAATCATATGGTTACTACATTCACATCATTCCAGAACTATGTTCCAAGTTTCGTGTCGTCGATGTGGGACTCATCATGGCCCTCCTTCGACGAGACTATTCCCGTTGACATCAACTCATTATCCGGGAAATAGTCTGAGAAACAATATTTAGTACCTTGAGATATGTATGCCTTAATGACAGTTTCTCTCGCTCTCGACATAGGTTCACATCATTGACCTTTGATCAATAGAATCGACTGGATGTTCGACATCAAGACATCTATTCACACTCAGTAGATTGTACTAACGGTACCTTGGGAATCATCGACATTAATGGTGATCTCCCTCACACTTGTTAACGGTTCACATCATTGACCCGTAATCAAGTGGTTTCTACCATATTCGACTTTAGATCATTGTAATCACATGGATAGAATCATACTTTGTGGAAGACAAGACGAAGACCCTAGGTATTTGTTTAAAAGCGCTCATTGTTTTTTCCCCAGGTTGCGATGGAGTTTTGTATATCTACCATGGATCCACATTTGTATGGTCGTTTCTATGCTCAAATTTGCGTCTGTATGGCATTGATCTACATTGTATGTCTGGTAGCTGTGTCCAAGTTTGATTCCTCTATCACATGGATCTACGATGTATTCTACTAGCCATGCTTGTTTATTCCTCTCATGGATCTACCTTGCATTGGTCTGCAGCTATGAGTTTGGTTACTTGTGTCTATGATTCAACATACTGATGTACTACAGATGCCTACTTGACAACATGCTCTGATCAAGCCGACATTTTCATCTCTTGGCGACGACTTGTTCTCAAAGCTCTTGTTTATCGTATCCCTCTAAGACTCATGCTTTGGCGGGCATCCTGTTATACCAAAATCCTGTCACCATCATGTGATAAGACATTTGACATACCTACTTGCCCTGAATCCTAGCTTCTGGAGTGGAAACTAAATGGTTTTCATCAATCTTTCATACAAATTCCCAGCACCACGCATGCCTCTTTATCCAGGAGCGGTACCCCTGTTCACACCGCACATCATCTGTCACCCATAAGCAGTGCCACCGCTTATTGTCCTTGGTCCATAAGCTGTTATTACCAGAACTGCTCTGTCATAGAAGGAGAAACGTGGTACCCTGGGTAAAAAGGAAAAAAGAGAAGTTTCTTGAGGCTTCTATATGATAAGCCTCGTGTCTTTCCTTATCCCTACTGCTGTGGGTTGGTTGAGCTCGAGATCCCTCATCCTAGGATCTTAGAAGCCACCTCACCCACTAATTTCTCAACCTACTCTATCCATTAAAGCCTTATAAATAAGAGCTCATAGCCATGGTTGAGGAGAGAACACTGGAGGTATTTTTATGTTGTTGGATTGACCATTGGCCCAAGATCATTTGGAGAGAGCATAGAGAGCTAGAGTCAGATTTTTTGGGGATGAGAAGGTCTGGTTTCATGGAGATGCATGTCAACACTAAGGCTTGGTTGCAAACTTCTTCATATTTTATTTAATGCAAGTTGATTTCTGTCCCACATATGTTGTTGTTGTTGTGATTTCACATATATGTTGCTAGATTCCTTAGTCACTAGCATAGATTTGTAGATCATATTCTGGTTGCTTTGATCTATTTCGTGTTGAGCTTGATTGCAGGTACATAGGTGGACTATCAAAGCCTCGTATTCCAGATATCTACAGCGTCTAGGGAGAGTCTTCAACCTCTATCCTCTATTTGTTCTGGATATGAACCATTCAGGCCAGTGGAACACCTTGCTATTCGCAGGAGGTGAAATATTCAAGCTAACAGTTTTCCATGTATCATTTATTTGTTAGGTTGACCTCAATCGCTATTGATTATATATAAAAATGAGCCTTTGCAAATACTTCATTATTTCTTTTGTTTGAGTTTGTTAGACAGGAAGCAAGCCTATGTTCCTCATATTTGTCGTCCGAAATGTGGCATTTGTTGCAACTTCGTGAAGAGGAAGATGATGCTACCAGTGTTCTTGCAGCACCATGCATCTCTAAGCTTCAGCTTAATGAAAATAAGCTTGTAGCTTCTAATCCAACTAGTTTCCACGAGGTGATTCCACCCGATGAAATGAGAAAGGTGTTGCCAAATGATTCTTCATTCTTCATAATCATAGTGTACAGTTATTGGCAATAATTTGAGATCTTTCTAACAAATTGTATATTTTGGTGGTCTTAGGACTTCTATGTGGACCAAGCCAATGCTAAAGCACAAACCACTAATGGGACTCGTTGGTCTAAAAATATTCATAAAAAATCATTACTGCAAACTACAACGGCCCAAATGAATTGGGATTTTGATCATAATCTATGCCTCTCTTTAGACACTGAGTTTGAGGAAGAACATATAGCTAAATTTTAAGGTAGGCCCCAAATGCTCCCTTTAGGACTGTCCTAGACCTGCTCAAGGATCTAACTAGTGTCGAGGCTATTGTAGCAATTTTCATGGAATCGTGCCTTTGAATGAAGGCTATCATGTATGGGATCTGTTTTTGCGATAAAGCAATAATTGTTGTTGTAAGCTCATCTTGAAATTTAACCACCAACAATGAGCCTATTGCAGCAATCATTTCTCTACCACATACTTATTAATTTTTGGCTTAAAGAAATAATTCCTCGGAGGAAACAATAACCCATGGGCAAAATCGTTGCTTCGTTAGACTTTTTTTTTTTCAAAAACTCTATGTTGATCAAGTATCCAAACTCTCGTCTAAGGTTCAGTGTCCATGCATGGAAATAGGGACCACATTTACATATGTCAAGGATGTTCATACACGTGCATGTAAGTCAAGTGTGTTATGTAGATGTGATTGGGGAGTTTCCATATATACTTTAAATATGACACTGTCACACGCCCCAATTTGCAAAAACAATTTAATGTTATTAAGAAACATTATGTTATATTTTATGCTAAGTTTGTAATTGATGACCAAGTGGGGTTAAGAATAATTAATGTATTTCAGAATATTTTATTTATAAATAAATAAATGATGAGACAACAGCTTAGGGAAGCTATTAAAAGAGTGTTAACTAGTCACTTAGTGGAGGAGACTTGGTGTGGAGTATACTAACAAGTGGCAGCATCCTCAAACTCTTCTAACTGTTGCAGGTGGCAACTTCCCTATAATTGTGGTCATGATTCCCCAAGAAAGTGGAATTGCAGCAGGTGGCTCATTAAGTAAAAACTGACCCAGAAGACCTAGGCATTATTATAAAATCCCATTGAAGACAGCTGAGGCTGCTCATTCTGGAGAGGTGATCATTCAATATGAATGAAGTGCACATGAGAAATTCGATGGAGGGGAATGGTTGAAGTGAGTTTGAGGGGTTAACTGATGAAAACTGAACTTATGCAGTTGTTAGGCTGAAGTTCTTACTGTTGTAAGCAGGATTGAATTACTACTGTAATTTGACCAGTCAGGTGACATAAGGTCTTAAGGATACATCCTTCACCTAGTACTCTACCAGGAGGACTAGGAATAGGCTCGGGGGTCCTGAGGAAGTGTAGACTAAGCTTTCTCTAGGAGTTGGTTGGGAGTAACAACCTCCTTAAGCTGTTGTCACCTCATCATTTGACAGGTTTTTATTTGCTCAAGTTAATTATAATTTATTTACTGTTTTCAACAAATGTTTACTAGTTTTTCAAATATATGCATGTTATTGTTTTGCTAGGGATAAGTAGATTATAAACAGTAGTATTTATGCTAAATGAGAAGTAAATAGAAATATATTACCATACTATATTTTTCAACGCCTTGTATAAGCAGTACTCTAGTACAGTTGATTGATTAAGTAGATGTGATGATTCTTTATTAACTCTGAATGAAAAATGTAAATAATTTCTTTTATAGTTTACATATGATTCATTTTTTAGAAACAGCAGTACATACTCTATCTATTGAATTTATCTACATCAGTCAAAGAACTATATATATATATATATATATATATATATATATATA
>LPNX010388333.1:147866-161379 GCA_001517045.1 Pseudotsuga menziesii
AACCATAAACAAACTATCACTTAGGGTTAGAACTAGATAGTATTCTATAAGATCATATTTTCTTTCTGCACTAAAACAGATGTTTCTACTGTAAACCTCAAGGCAATTTACCTAGGGTTACGAAAGACAGGTTTCATCTTATTCACAAACTTGCATAAACTTACTTTTAAAATAAAATTTAACAGCTGTAATTATTATTTATAAAAAGTAAAAATAGAAAAGCAAAACGAAAATTTATTCTTGTAAATTCCATATTTTTCCAAACCGTAGGGTATTTTAAATATTAACCCTTCTGAGCAAAACAGAATACTACTATTACTAAGTTAACACAGTAAAATTTCCAATAACACATTGCATTATAAATCATTCTAAATTACATGATAATAAATTAAAATAACACTGTAACAATTTGATAAAAACAAAATCAAATAAGAGTAATGGATTATGGCCTTTATAATTATAGGTCGAGGATCAGGCCTGTTCAAAGTTTACATTATATAAAATAGTAAATAAAACCATAACCATTATTTTTCCTTACAAGTAGAAAACCCTATATCTTTTTACAAGTTTCGACAAAGTAAAACAGTCTTTTTCTTCACCTGTGAATCCCTTTTTAAAAACTTAATTAACCAGACAGAGGTCGAATAGCCTTGTCATGGCTTAGAGCTGAGTTCTAACAAGAAATCAAAATAAATTTACATCATCCAAGCCATAAAGGCACTATCACTAAAACCCTATTATCATGGCTGCTTTAGCCTTCAAGAACTTGCACATATTTACCCTTAGGGTTTTCTTTACAAAACAAAACAATACTTAGAACATTTTAACAAGTAAAAACCTAGGCCGAGTTTCTTTTAGCGACAAGTATCCTTATCTATTAACCACCATAATACCATTGCAGGAGAAGACCCTCAGTTCAACCGGGGCTTACCCAGGGTTGCATGGCCATTAAAGGAGAGTTGTGCTTGCAGCCAAACCCCAACCTCCGTGAGAGGAACCTATGCAAAAAAACCAGCGTTAGTACAACATTAAAATGTATTTAAAACTTAAGATACTGAAAAGTAAAAGTCGTTACCGACAGATTACTTGCTTTATCGTTTGGAGAAACCAGTGGTTGCAAGAAGCTGGAACAGTTCGATAGCATATGGAAGAGTAATGCCACGGCCGAGTCTAATGCACTTGATTCAACTGAACCCTGAGTCACAACCTGAAGGAAAACAAGAAATCACTCCAACATGAATGAAGAAGCACCGTTTTGCAAGCTCAGTCCACTATAATTCAGTCTTAAATCTAACTCAGTCCTCGAATCCTTGAAGGAAAAAATATACTCCACTAAAAGCATGTTACAGCAACCTTAAAGCACTGAGAATCCACCTCATACCCTCACCAAAACAAGCTTACGGTGTCATTTCGAAGGGCAGGTTCTAAACAAGAGTTTTAACAAAGTCATGGCGGCCATGAGCTCCCAGCTCAATCGCACTCATTGAAGAGGTTGTGCAATATGAAAATAAGGGTTAGGGTATTTCCTTTTAAGTCAATGCGAGTTGTGGATAAAACACGTACACGTGTCCACCGTAAATTTTTTACCCTCGTGGTTTGCAATTCAATACTTGATGATGTAGTTTCCAATCTGCATAGAATCATTACAAATCATAATAATATATCATTTAAACAATGTAATTGTTTTGATTGCCCATAATATAATATACCTTTTGATTATATTGATTCCTAGTTTGTAAACCATGGAATCAAGAAATGGATTTTGGCTGAGGGTTATTTGTTAATTGGACAAGATAGGGTACTATATGCTAACCATATTTTATATAAAATATAAACTACTTTGAGAAGGGAAATCTAATAATTTTCTTGAAGCAGTCTTTTGTATCATAGAGAAGGATAGTAATTGTTTTACTAGGGCCCAAGCAATGATAAGATCTTTTATATTACATAAACCAACAACCAGATCTCAAGAGAGTTACAAAACAACTTTGTGTAAGAGTGTACTTATAGTTAAAGGGTACACCAGGAAACGAGGTATAAAATATAGATGAAAAGACTTCAAAGTAAAGTTTGTAAAAGTTTGAAGAAGAACTCTTTCAACCAGGAAGGAAATCTTGGACCATTACTTTTGATACAGTGTGTATTTTGGGAATATTTAGTAAATGCAGTCCATAGACCCCAAGAAGAAATCTCAATGTAATTCTAATAACCTAATAATGAGTAAATAGACAAAAGAGAAAGTAATTTGGATTATTCATGGAGAGGATGTTGTTATAGATCCCTATAATGAAGGTAATTGTGATAGAAACCAAACAGTGTTGAGTGGACTAAGCTTTAAGCTGCAAACTTTGTATATTCTTTTAGATCACAGTTACTGTAAGTATGAATACAAGTATTCTTTAGAATTTAATTTTAATCACCCAGATGTTTTGATAGTAATCAATCATTCAATTTAATCCATGCATATGTAGTTTGTTTAAACGCCATCATGGAGTTTTAACAGTAAAAGAAATTAAGATCAACATTACCTCTTATGGGACAAGCTACAGTTAAAACATTCTACTTCTAGCATCATACACATGCTAGATAAGTATCTTCTTGACTTGAATTTAAATATTATTTTACTGGAGCATACGCTTACCTGCTAAACCTGTAAGGAACCATCAGTCCAACTGTGTTACCTTAAAGCTAAGTAAGCCCCAGTCTCACATAAGAAATTTTCCCTACTTGACAAAAGAAATCAACAGTATTTTCTAGCATCAGTAAATTACAAGTTCTATTCTACTTTATGGAAAATTACAACTGCTAAGTTGAAACAATACTGACACAGTTTTAAAGACAAGCCTCTAGATAATACAAATTCTTATAAAGAAGTAATTTGTGTTTATCTTTCAAATTGTTTTATTATCTGCTGACAGTTAAGGGAATTTTAGCGGTGACAATTGACATTTTATGTCAAATGAAAATTTTTAAATTTATACGAATTTTTCAGTTATTACATGTGGTATCAGAGCACAAGGTTCAAACACTAGGCCTAAATGTAGCTCAACTTTCTTATGTGGAACAATAAGTTTAAATAAACATGCTGATGTTGTTTTCTTTTGAATGATACATCCATAGAATTTTGTTTCTAGGCTAATGACATGTATGGATAGATTGGAAGAATATGCAGATGAGGAATCTCCTTACACTGAACGAAATAATTTTTGAAAGGAACCTATACAAGAAGAGATAACTAATCATTCTTCCGAACTACTACAAATAGTTAAGGAACTAAAAACAAAGATGGAATCGGTTAAGAAAGAAAATGAGAGGATTCTGAGAGCTCAGGAGGAGTTAAATCAGATTTTAATGGAAAGATTTCATACTAAGGGAAAAGATAAAAGAACTGAGTCTGAAGATATGGGTTACTAGCATAAAGATAGAAAGACTAAACAAGTTAAAAATGAAAGTAGCTCATCTTCTAAAGTATATGGTGATTTACATAAACAAAACTTTCATTATACTAGTGACAGTAGTGAAGATAATCACCATACTAGGAAGAGAAAGTTTAAACCTTACGAAGAAATATCTGGGGAATTCAAGAAGATCAAGCCACCAACCTTTAATGGAGAAACTGAAAAGGGGGAAGAAGCAGAATCCTGGTTGTCCGGGATGAAGAAATACTTCCAAATTTATAACTACTCTAATCAACTAAAGGCCAGGATGGCTATTTATAATCTCATAGGAAAAGCAGATATATGGTGGCAGGATTTAAAAAGAGTAAAAGGTATAAGGGAGAAAAATATAAATTGGAGTACATTTAAGAAATATTTTAAAAAGAAATTTTTATCTGAACAGTATTATGAGGAAAGGGCTAAGGAATTTTATGAGCTAAAATTGGGAACAAAGAATATGAAAGAAATAAATAGTAAATTCCTAAGTCTGCTCAGGTATGTGCCATATATTGTGGAAGAGAAACCTAAGGTACAACAGTTTCTCAGTTGTTTACCTTATTATATAAAGGACAGAATTGAGTATGACAATCCGAAAATATTAAAAGAAGCAATGAGAAAAGCGAATTTCTATTATGAACATAATCGTAAAAAGGAAAGTATGACCAACTGGAAGGCCAAAAGGAATAATAACTTTGAACAGAAAAAAGAAATATTTTGTGCCTAGTCGAAATTTTAAGAATAATAACACTAGAAATTTTCCTAGTAAAAACTTCCAAGGGAACAAAAGTAATTCACAGACCAATCCAAACAATCAAAGCAATAAAGAATCTGCTAACAACCACAATAACTATACAAAGAATTTTGAACGAAAGGAACCCATAAAGTGTTGGGAATTTAATGGTCTGCATTATGCCTCAATTTGCCCCAATCGGAAGAAGATTGTTAGCAACATACACACAATACAGGAGGAGATGACTGTTGGTGATCTAGTGTGAACAATGCCCAAGATGAACGCAACATTAGAAAACCATCAAGCAGATTATCAAACTTCCATGGTGGAATTAGAAGGTGAGATAAATCAAATGCCTATATCTATTTTAATTGACCCAGGATCTATTTTAAGCTATTTTTCTCCTAGTTTAGTATAAAAGTGTAAGCTTTTAGTTGAAAATTTTGCAAGATCTTGGATAGTTCAGCTAGCTACTGGTGCAAAGAGAAAAGTAATTAGCTTTGTTAAGGATTTCGCAACAACTATGGATCAGTTTGAAACCTCTGTTAAGCTCAATGTGTTACCTTTAGGTTCATATGATATGTTAATTGGTATGGATTGGTTAGAATAGCATAAGGTGGTATTGAATTGTTTTCACAAAACATTCACTTGCATAAATAACGATGGAAAGTTAATAAATGTAAGGGGAATCCCTAGGAAAACAGTCGTAAGGCAGATTTCTTCTTTGCAGCTTAAGAGAGCTGTTAGGAAAGGTTGTAAGGCTTTTGTCGTAACAGTAATAGATGAAGAAAATATTAACAACAAAGATAAATTAAAATTGGAAGATATTTCGATTCTAAGGGAATATTTCGATGTATTTCCGGAAGAAATTCTAGGACTACCTCCAAAACAGGAATTACATTTTACTATTGAATTGGCACCTGGTGCAATGCCCAGCTCAAAAGCCCCTTATACGATGAATATATTAGAATTAAATGAACTTAAGTCGCAGTTAAAAGAACTCATTGATAAGAATTACATTAGACCCAGTGTGTCTCCTTGGAGGTCATCGGTCATCTTTGTTAAGAAGAAGGATGGAACTCTACAACTATGTATAGATTTCCGTCAATTAAATAAAATGACTATCAAGAACAGATACATGTTACCCTGCATAGATGATCTGTTTGATCAGCTACGTGGAGCCATGGTGTTTTCAAAGATTTATTTATGATCTGGATACCACCAGGTCCGAATCAAGGATGAAGATATTTTAAAACAGCTTTTAGGACTCGATATGGACATTACGAGTTTGTCATTATGCCATTCGGGCTTACTAATTCCCTAGTTGTTTTATGTGTCTAATGAATAATGTAATGCACAAATATCTGGATTAATTTGTGGTCGTATTTATTGACGACATCTTAATTTACTCAAAGTCTGAAGAGGAACATAAAGAACACTTCAAAATTTTCTTACAAGAGTTAAGAAAACATCAACTTTTTGCAAAATTCAGTAAATGTGACTTCTTTAAAGATAAAATCTAGTATTTGGGTCATGTGGTGACTAAAGAAGGAATTTCTGTTGACCCCAAAAAGATAAAGGAAATCGAAGATTGGTCAGTCCCAAAAGACGTAACTGATGTCTGATCATTCATGGGGATTATAGGTTATTATTGGAGATTCATCGAAGGGTTTTCAAGAATTGCAAATCCTATAACCTCTTTGCAGAAAAAGGGGAATAAAGTCGATTGGAATCAAAACTGTGAAGACGGTTTTAAAAAGTTAAAATTATTATTAACCACCGCACCAATTCTAAGAATTGTTGACCCTAATAAAGATTTTATAGTATGTACTGACGCATGCAATGACGGTTTAGGTGGAGTTTTAACTCAGGAAGGACACGTCATTGCTTATGAGTCTAGGAAGCTAAAGATTCATGAGAAAAATTATGCGACCTATGACTTAGAGTTAACTGTTGTTATACATGCTTTAAAAATGTGGCATCATCATTTAATCGGAAGGAAGTTTATACTAATGACAGATAATAAAGGATTGAAATATCTATTGGATTAACCTAACTTGAATGCTAGGCAAGCTAGGTGGCTAGCTTTTCTGAGTGAATACGATTTTGAAATTCAACATATTAAAGGAAAGGAGAATAAGGTTGCTGATGCATTAAGTAGAATGCAAAGCTGAATTTTGCAGTATCCATCAGCATTTATACGACAGACTTGGAAGGACAGCTTGAAGCTGGAATAGAACAAGATGAAAATTATCGAAAATTACAAGCAAAAGTAATTTTCAAGCTTCAGCTAGATATAGTCCCTTTGAAATTCTATATGGATTATACCAGTGGACAGGTTAGTTTTAGGACCTGAATTATTGAAGGAGATGGAATTAATTGTAAAATGGATACAAGGTAACTTGAAAGTTGTGCAAAATCGACAGAAAAGCCAAGCAGACCTTAAACGAACTCCAAAGGAGTTCCAAGTAGGCGAACATATTTTTATTAAGGTGAGACCCAAAAAGAGTTCTCTGAGGTTGGATAGCTATGCTAAACTAGCACCTCGATATTGTGGTCCTTTTGAAATACTATCCAGGATAGGACAGGTAGCATATCAGTTAGCTCTACCACCAAATCTAAGAGTTCACAATGTTTTTCATATTTATGTACTAAAAAAATATGTACATGATGCTACTCATGTTATTAATTGGAATGATCTGCAGGTGGAACCCGAAGGATATTTTCTAGTGGAACCGGATTGTATCCTCGAAAGGAGGGAGATCTTGCTTCGAAATCGCACCATTGGTCAAGTGAAGGTGCAATGGAAGCACCTTAGTCCAGAAGAAGCCACCTGGGAATTGGAAAGTCATATGTGGGATGCATATCCAATTCTATTTCAGGGGAACTCTAAGGATGAGGAATAAATAACATCAAGGATGATGTTATAAATTAAGGGGGTGTGTATGTCACATGCCCCAATTTGTAAAAACAATTTAATGTTATTGAGAAAAATTATGTTATATTTTATGCTAAGTTTGTAATTGATGGCCAAGTGGGGTCAAGAATAATTAATGTATTTTAGAATATTTTATTTATAAATAAATAAATGATGAGATAACAGCTTAGGGAAGTTGTTAAAAGAGTGTTAACTGGTCACTTGGTGGAGGAGACATGGTGGAGAGTATACTGACAAGTGGCAGCATCCTCAAACTACTTCTAACTGTTGCAGGTGGAAACTTCCCTATAATTGTGGTCATGATTCCCCAATAAAGTGGAATTGGAGTAGGTGGCTCATTAAGTAAAAACTAACCCAAAAGACCTAGGCATTATTATAAAATTTCCCATTGAAGACAGCTGAGGCTGCTCATTCTGGAGAGGTGATCATTCAGTGTGAATGAAGTTCACATGAGAAATTCGATGGAGGGGACTGATTGAAGTGAGTTTGAGGGGTTAACTGCTGAAAACTGAACTTATGCAGTTGTTAGGCTGAAGTTCTTACTGTTGTAAGCAGGATTGAATTACTGTTGTAATTTGACCAGTCGGGTGACAGAAGGTCTTAAGGATACATCCTTCACCCATTACTCTACCAGGAGGACCAGGAATAGGCCCGGGGGTCTTGAGGAAGTGCAAACTAAGATTTCTCCAGGAGTTGGTTGGGAGGAACAACTTCCTTAAGCTGTTGTCACCTCATCATTTGACAGGTTTTTATTTGTTCAGGTTAATTATAATTTATTGACTGTTTTCAGCAAATGTTTACTAGTTTTTCAAAGATATGCATGTTATTGTTTTGCTAGGGATAGGTAGATTATAAACAGTAGTATTTATGCTAAATGAGAAGTAAATAGAAATAGATTACCATACTGTATTTTTCCACGCCTTGTATAGGAAGTACTCTAGTACAGCTGGTTGATTAAGTAGATGTGATGATTCTTTATTAACTCTGAATGAAAAATGTAAATAATTTCTTTTATAGTTTGCATATGATTCATTCTTTAGAAACAACAGTACGTACTCTATCTATTGAATTTATCTACATTAGACAAAGAGCTGAATATATAGATATATATATATATATATATAAATCTTTAGTAATCATATTAATCATAGAACTATCATTAGTACTAATAATTATTATATACACAATAGACAAAGTTAAACAAAAAAACATAAGAACCGTAAACAAACTATCACTTAGGGTTAGAACTAGATAGTATTCTATAAGTTTTTATAATAACTTATTCCAAGATCATATTTGCTTTCTGCACTAAAACAGATGTTTCTACTGTAAACCTCAAGGCAATTTACCTAGGGTTACGAAAGACGGGCTTCATCTTATTCACAAACTTGCATAAACTTACTTTTAAAATAAAATTTAACAACTGTAATTATTATTTATAAAAAGTAAAATTAGAAAAGCAAAACCAAAATTTATTCTTATAAATTCCATCTTATTCCAAAACCGTAGGGTATTTTAAATATTAACCCTTCTGAGCAAAACAGAATACTAATATTACTCTTTAACATAGTAAAGTTTCCAATAACACATTGCATTATAAATCATTCTAAATCACATGATAATAAATTAAAATAACACTGTAACAATTTGATAAAAACAAAATCAAATAATAGTAATGGCTTGTGGCCTTTATAATTATAGGTCGAGGCCCAGGCCTGTTCAAAGTTTACATTATACAAAACAGTAAATAAAACCATAACCATTATTTTTCCTTACAAGTAGAAAACCCTATATCTTTTTACAAGTTTCGATTGAGTAAAACAGTATTTTTCTTCACCTGTGAATCCCTTTTTTAAAACTTAATTAACCAGATTGAGGTCGAAGAGCCTTGTCATGGATTAGAGCTGAGTTCTAACAGGAAAGCAAAAGAAATTTACGTCGTCCAGGCCGTAAAGGCACTGCCACTAAAACCCTATTATCATGGCTGCTTTAGCCTTCAAGAACTTGCACTACAAAACAAAACAATGCATAGAACATTTTAACAAGTAAAAACCCAGGCTGAGTTTCTTTAGGCAGCAAGTATCCTAATCTATCAACCACCATAATACCATTACAGGAGAAGACCCTCAATTCAATCGGGGCTTACCAGGGTTGCGTGGTAGTTAAAGGAGAGGTGTGCTTGCAGCCAAACCCCAACCTCCGTGACAGGAACGTATGTAGAGAAACCAACGTTAGTACAGCATTAAAATGTATTTAAAACTTAAGATATTGAAAAGTAAAAGTCGTTACTGGTAGATTACCTGCTTTATCGTTTGGAGAAAGCAGTGGTTGCAAGCAGCTGGAACAGTTCGATAGCATATGGAAGAGTAATGCCACGGCCAAGTCTAATGCACTTGATTTAACTAAACCCTGAGTCACAACCTAAAGGAAAATGAGAAATCACTCCAACCTGACTGAAGAAGCACCCTTTTGCAAGCTCGATCCACTATAATTCAGTCTTAAATCTAACTCAGTTTTTGAATCCTTAAAGAAAACAAGATACTCCACTCAAAGCATGTTACAGCAACCTTAAAGCATCGAGAATCCACCTCATACCCTCACCAAAACAAGCTTACGGTGCCATTTCTAAGGGCGGGTTCTAAACAAGAGTTTTGACAGAGTCATGGCAGCCACCAGCTCGCAGCTTGGGCGCACTCATTGAAGAGGTTGTGCAATGCAAAAAGAAGGGTTATGGTATTTCCTTTTAATTCAATGCGAGCTATGGATAAAACACTTCCACATGTCCACCATAAATCTTTTACCCTTGTGGTTTGCACTTCAATAGTTGATGATGCAGTTTCCAATCTACATAGAATCATTACAAATCATAATAATATATCAGTTAAACAATGTAATTTTTTTGATTGCCAATAATATAATATTCCTTTTGATTATATCAATGCCTAGTTTGTAAACCATGGAATCAAGAAATAGATTTTGGTTTAGGGTTATTTGTTTATTGGACAAGATAGGGTACTATTTGCTAACCATATTTTATATAAAATATAAACTACTTTGAGAAGGGAATTCTAATAATTTTCTTGAAGGAATCTTGTGTATCTCAGAGAAGGATAGTAATTGTTTGACTAGGGCCCAAGCAATTATAAAATCTTTTATATTACATAAACCAACAACCAGATCTCAAGAGAGTTACAAAACAACTTTGCGTAAGAGTGTACGCATAGTTAAAGGGTACACGAGGAAATGAGGTATAAAATATTGATGAAAAGACTTCAAAGTAAACTTTGTAAAAGTTTGAAGAAGAACTCTTTCAACTAGGAAGGAAATCTTGGACCATTACTTTCGATATAGTGTGTATTTTGGGAATATTTAGTAAATGCAGTCCATAGACTCCAAGAAGAAATCTCAATGTAATTCTAGTAACCTAATGATGAGTAAATACACAAAAGAGAAAGTAATTTGGATTATTCATGGAGAGGATGTTGTTATAGAGCCCTATAATGAAGGTAATTGTGATAGAAACCAAACAGTGTTGAGTGGACTAAGCTTTAAGCTGCGAACTTTGTATCTTCTTTTAGATCACAGTGACTGTAAGTATGAATACAAGTATTCTTTAGAATTTAATCTTAATCACCCAGATGTTTTAATAGTAATCAATCATGCAATTTAACCCATGCATATGTAGTTTGTTTAAATGTCATCATGGAGTTTTAACAGTAAAAGAAATTAAGATCAACATTACCTCTTATGGGACAAGCTGCAGTTAAAACATTCTAAGTCTAGCATCATAAACATGCTAGAGAAGTATCTTGTTGACTTGAATTTAAATATTATTTTACTAGAACATACGCTTACCTGCTAAACATGTAAGGAACCATCAGTCCAACTGTATTAGCTTAAAGCTAAGTAAGCCCCGGTCTCACATAAGAACTTTTCCCTACTTGACAAAAAAAATCAACAATATTTTCTACCATGAGTAAATTACAAGTTCTTTTCTACTTTATGGAAAATTACAACTGCTAAGTTGAAACAGTACTAACACAGTTTTAAAGACAAGCCTCTAGATAATACAAATTCTTATAAAGAAGTAATCTGTGTTTATCTTTCAAACTATTTTATTATCTGCTGACAATTAAGGGTATTTTAGCGGTGACAATTGACATTTTATGTCAAATGAAATTTTTTAAATTTTTACGAATTTTTGAGTTATTACAGACACCTTGCCAAAACTCATAAAAAAATTATGTTGTTGGTAGTGGGATGAAACTCCCATCGGCTCGCCCTTCACTGTTATTTATCTCCATGTCATCACAGATAATCAGTTGTTGCTTCTTTGTTAATTAGGCTTGCAGTTGCGCCCACTTTTATCAACCTTTCATCATTTGCAAAACCCATCATATTTTTATCCTCGGTCCCTCTTTGTTATAAACAATGTTGATATTGTCCCAATCCACAATATGTTTACAAATACATAAAGAAAGTGCTAACACCTCTTTAGAGATCCATAACAAATTCTCTACCCACTTTCCCTAGAGACCTCAACACACTTACTTATTAAATAGAGCAATAGTTTATGATGCATATAAATTGGGTATTGCAATAGTTGGGTCTTCATCTCCAGATGCAAAACGCGAGAAGGAAAAGAATTCATTGTACCCTGACTTGTGTGAAATGTTTATGCTCCAGTACCCTTTATCTTAATTGCAGATATGTTTTTCTTCATCTGTATTTTTAGGGCGATCAATAACCAAACAGTATGTGCGGGCTTTAATGCAATGGCTGTTGTGCAATAGGCTGTTGAATCTTAATCATTGGATTTAACATCTTGTTGTGCAGCAACATTTGCATTAAAGCTTTTTGTCTTGAGATCCAATATCTGCTCTTCAGCAACCTTCGCATTAAAGTATGTTGTGTTGAGATGCAACTGTGTGCTGCCTAGCAGCTGTCGCATTAAAACCTGATACGTTGAGATCCAACTACCTTGCTACCCAGTAGATGTCCCATTAAAACCTTCCCAACATGCTAGTTAATGTTCACCTCGGTCAATTGTTTAATAAAAGTTTTTTTAATTAATTTTTTAAAAAGATATTATTTTTATATAAAAATTTAAATTACATTTATTGTTTCCTTATAATAAAAAAATTAATTAATTTAAATTACATTTATTTTTTCTTTATATGGGATTATACACTGAAAAGGATTTATAAATCTGTATATTGTCCACTGGACTTTTATTTTGCGTCGTTATCTTTGTTTGATGCATTGCATTAACTGAATTATAAAAAAAATTATATTTACCAAATGTCCATAAGATTTTGCTTATGTTTTCGTGTGACTTTTCTCTTTAAAAAAAACAAATCTATATATATATATACCAATTTTCCAAATATCCATAGGATTTGACCTTAGGTTTTGCATGAGTATTATGTTTTTACTTTTCCAGGTTGCTATTGGACTATTTGGATTTGGATTTGGATTTGGGTTCATGGCTAGAGTGATTCAGTATCCCTGCCATTTTTCATTTTTGTTATGCAATGTAAATTGCTTTTTTACATTGACTATATATTTTTTTCTTTCTAATTAGTTAGGTCAGATTTATAATATGGTTGAATCTTTCAAGTCAATTTTGAAATATGTAGGATGATCACATTTGGAAGTGAGTTTCATCCTACCTATTTTTCAAGAAATTTGATTTGTAAATCTAGAAATGTCTTTATGTATTTGGTATGTCTTTGTTAATTATTTACATCAAACTTATAATAAGGTTGGGTCATATATACAAAGAAATGAGTATATATCATAGAATTTTGGGGTGGACTACTATCTATGCTTTTTCATCTATGAATTAGAATGAGACAAATGTACGATGTCCTTCAAAATTCATAATTAATAATTATAAAAAAATAGAAAATAGTTCTTGTGATAACTGCACTTTGTGGTAGTTGAAAAAAAAATAGTTCATGTGATAACTGAACTTAATGGCATGGTAATATGTAGTCTATGTGACAGTGAAATTCCATCTAGCAGCTAGAAGTCTAGTTAATTAGTCAAACTGCATTTTACAGTTGGGAGTTGAAGTAACATGCAATTCTTGTGACAGTCGGACTCCTATTAAACTGCTCTTTACTCCTACTTCAACTCTATCTAGAAGTTTGGAACTCCATCTAGCACTTAGGAGTTTGGAACTCCATCTAATAAAAGGTTTTTTGAAATATTTAACTTACAAAATATTAAATATAATTTTAAGATACCGAATTTGAATTTGATTAAATAATATCTATTTTTAAAACCAAAAAATATAATAAATATACTTCAAAAATATATTAAAATAACATGTTTTATATCATTTCAATGACTAAAAATATAAATAAAAAAATATTTAAATTACATAATTTAAAATAAAATATA
>LPNX010388337.1:4161-138654 GCA_001517045.1 Pseudotsuga menziesii
CGGTTACCTCTTGGCTCCGACGCCATCGTGACGAGGTTGGGTTGCTTCGGGGTGCTTGGGTTGCTTCAGGGTGCCAATCCTTACGCTGCTCATCATTCCTCGGTCAAGCTTGGATAGTGGATTTTTGCAAAAAAGACGGCCGCGGCCCCCGCGGCCTCTTTTTATAATTTTTTCGACAGAGGGACCTCGATCGAGGTATGTACCTCGACCGAGGTACATACCTCGACAGAGGGACCTCGGTCGAGGTATGTACCTCGACCGAGGTACATACCTCGACTGAGGTATTTCCTAACCCTCGGTCGAGGTTTTAATACCTTGACCGAGGGTTAGGAAATACCTCAGTCGAGGGCTTAACAAAACCTCGGTCGAGGGCTTGATAAAACCTCGGTCGAGATATTAAAACCTCGGTCGAGGGCTTGTTAAACCCTTGACCAAGGTGCATTTTTCTGTTTTTGCCGAAATGCGCTTGCCAAAAAGTGTTACCCAGGTCCGCGGATTCACCCTTAAACAGCCCAAGATCGAATCCTGTAGGAATCATGGATAAAGAAAAAACATAATCGCTAAGTTTAACCACAAGTCTAAATCATCAAACAGCCCAAGCTCGAATCCTGCAGGCACCTCTGCTAACACAAAACATAAATGCTGCAACATGCACAGTATGGGTTTCGCCTCGCAGGATGCCCATAAGAACTTGAATTACAAACTGACAGTTTAAAAATATCTTAGCTACGCTCTCATAACCATTTACACAATCACATTATTAATAAACATAAAAACCATATGTACACGCTTCGTATTCACCTAAGGGCTGAGCCATCTTCCAAGCTCACAGCCGTAAGGTGAAACCCCAATCACAATAATTATTAACTCATACACCCACGAATTTACCATGATAAACATACAATGAATAAAATTTATAAAACACACAGTCGTTCTATCCACGATGTCATTGCAAGAAATGGCACTGTAAGCAAACATATGCACCATCATTTTAAAAATGCAGATTTTTCCATTAAATATAAATAGAACTGATTACAAAAACATTGCAATACAATGAGTTTATACACAGAGTCGAACCCTCTCTGGACAGTCAAGTATTTCCCCAAACCATCTATCAAACCCAACCAATCGAAACTACACAGAGATACTTCTCCCAACCCAGGGTTGAAATATCTGCCAAAAACAAACACACAGAGGTAAGTTCCTTTTCCTTTGTCAGGGCTTACCCGCAAAGAGGTTGCGTAGGCCACCTAAGGAGCCACCATCGAAGCCAAGTTTGAGCCACCCTCTGTCACCTACAAAACCAATTACAAAACCATCAGGAGTATCATAGTCATAGACATAAGCAAAACAAACATTACGGTATTGCAAACCACGATAAGACTTACCTCATGAAGGAGCAGGAAGGTTGTTGGAATTTTCGCAGCATAGATCCATGGAGCATAAGACCACCCCAACAATAACCAGCAAAGACCAAATGATACACATGTCAACCTTAACCAATGCTTGAGGTCAAATTCTCACACTTCCCTAGGGGCATTAAAGGCCTCACCCTGTCCTCCACTAGCCATGAAATTAAAACCCACAGAGCTATAGTTCTGCTCTTTTAAAAAATCCATAGCGCACCACCTTCCCAACGTTAAAACCATAAAACCCACTTTTTCCAAGTTAATACAAGGTGGTTGATGGCATATGGAATATGCCATAAACCCTACAAGTTAAATACCATAAAGTTTACAAAGTATGTATATCAAGGTGGATAAGGTTTTAAAACCTTAAACATAATAATGTCTACCATAAAGCTTATAACCATACATTTAAATCAATTTTTCATAAACATAGGACTTAGGCACAGTTATGCCTGGGACTTTAGTCCTCCTTTCACCCAGCTTAAAAGGGATAGTGTAGCGTAGATGTAGTGTTGTAGGATGCTTTTATTTTTGCCACGATCAAATACAGAGTTTACCGTCGGAACAACCTGCACAAGAGTAGGAGCCTGCATTAGTTTGCAATGAACTAAGTAAGCCACTTAAAGCAGTAAGAATCCTTACCTTTCCAAGTGGACCCTCAAGTGATAAACCTCACCACTCCACCCCTTGAAAAACGAAGGCAAGGCGTCCTTTTTAATGAATACAACCATAAACAAAAATTAAAGACATATAAATAAGAAGTAAAATGTAACCTAACAAGCATCGACAAATGTCTGCATTTAGTAAACAAGCAAAATATCCAAACAAACGAGTACCAAGTAATATAAGAGTATCACATAAACTCATCCGAAAGAAAAATTGGTAGAGAAAAATCAACTTACGACACTCAGGTTCTGTACATAACCTGAGTATTATTCCTTAGATGTTTAAACAATGTCCTTGGATTGTAGTATTTTATTATCCTACAATATTTTTTTTACAATTTTTAGGGACATTACACATCAATATCATGTGCATCCTGGGTTCCACTCTCTAGAGGCAAGCCACCATGAAGAAAAGACAAAAGAAAAAAAGCAAGGGAGTGTTCTCAATTATTAGATGATATTTTTTTATGAAGCTTTGCAAATTTTTAATATTAAATAATCTTAGATAGCCAACGTTGTTAAAGATAAATAAGACAAACACAAATGCATTCCCACTTAGAATTCATTGTATTCAGATTGTTAAAAACTTTTCCCAACACTTAATGATGGACTATGAAATGGTAAGAATGGTTAAAAACATATGTAGAGTCATATATATTATTGAGTAAACTTATATATATATATATGAATTTTAATTTTAAAATAGAAACACTTAAATAATTTATTTGAACCACTTATTTACTAAAAAAAATTACATTACTCAAAGTAAATAGCTTCTTTTTTGTTATTTAGTAATGTCTCTTTGGATTAGAGATTATTAATATATAATCAAATAAATCTTATAATATTAGCATTTAATTATGGTTTTATCATGTCAATTAGATTAAATATCAAATATTCAATTTTTGTTATTTATATTATAAATAGAGGGTGAAAAGAACAAAATTATAGAGATGTAATTTTTGGAATACAAATTAAAGTTAAAAAACAAAAATCCAAGATAAGAATTTAAACTTTGTATTTAAAATGTAAAAAATTATAGTTTGTATTGTGTTAGGAAGCACTAACATAAAAAAATAAAGTTTGAATAAAAGTTTATAAAACAACTTTTGATTAACTTTGTCTATAAACTTAAAACATCTTAGCTCTAAGCTTATACTAAAAAATAGTACAAAACTATATAAAAAAAATTATTTTTTGTTGGAAAATACATTTACATATATGTATATACAAAAACATCAATATTTCAATGAGGCCGAACGGGAGTGGCCCATTAGTGTTGGTGTCCATTGATATGAAGTGGCTTGTTGTAAATGGAGATCACCAAATCAAATCCCATGTAGGGTATAGTGGTATCCTCAATATTCCAATGAATATATATATAATTGATAAATATTGAAAAATATTAATATAAAAATAAAATAAAAAAACTCATTTGTAATTCAAATTAAATGCTTAAGGAGCTAAGAAAGTCCATATAATCTTTTTGGGAATAAATGTCTCCTACATTAATCCTCTCTTTAAATACTATTTCCAAGTATAGTCTATCACATCTTTCTTTGGTTGCTTTTCCAAGCCACTATTGTTCTCTAAAATCCCATTCATAATATATAAAATGACAATAAAATATCTCTTCACAAGAAATGAAATTTGAAATTTGGAAATTTTTGTCTTCAATGTGTGAAACATTTCATTGCCAAAAACATCAAGAAAGGTTAAAACATCATATCTAATAATTATGAATGGATGAAAATTATATGTGGGACAAATATGAAATCTCTATCCTCAAACTCTTATTAATCACTTTCCATGCGGTGCCTTTGAGAACAATCCTTTTGTTGATACACTGCATAATCTGTTAATGTTTACCTATGTATACACACCACTTATATATTTAATGTTGTAATACACTAATTTAAAGCAATAATGCTCATGTCAATCATTGTCAAATCTATCATTACACCTTTTGGAGAAATTGTTAGTATTTATATATTTATAATAAGTATAAGAGTAAGCTATCTTGATAGCTTACTCCGTTACCTTTCTATGAGACCAAGGACAACTGATTCCAACACCAACTGCGCTCTCGAATTTATCCATCCATAAATTTAGCCATGAAAATTCTTGTTTTTTAAGTTAGTTTAAAACTTTAACCTCCGTGATCATGAAGGATAAAGAATCCAAGGTTGGAGTTGATTAATTGTTACAAGGAAGTTGGTAAAACGTTCCAAGTTTTTAGATCTTTCCAGTTATTTTTATGGAGTTGACTAAAATTATACAATTCTAGGCATACATTTGCAATTTTCATAAAAATTCCAATCAATAACATACTAATCTATTATGACGGAGTCAAGTGAACCCCGGTACAAATATTCACTTGGATAGCTTACTCCACAAAATATACATACAAAATTTCTAACCATCTTAGAGCGACTATAGCTAGAGATATATAGTTGTGAATAAAACCATCTACACCAAGCGGGCGTTTGTTTGTCAGTAAGCATCTAGGAAAAAAAAACAAATTTTTTAAAGTTTACAAGGGTTTTTATTAAAGTTTACAAGGGTTACGGTGTATTGGCAGGGAATCATATCAGATTCGACGATAGGAAATTCTGCGGCCGTCAGATTATTTTCCACACAGTCAAGGAGGTACACTAATTGGGATTGGGTTCCAATGGCTACTTAGTACGAGTACTGACCATAGGAAATTCTGTGGCCGTCAATTATTTTCCACACAGTCAAGGGGGTACACTAATTGTGGGATTGGGTTCCAATGACTACTGACTGAACACGTCTGTGATTACTCACCGTCCAGATTATTCATTCGTTTTCGGATAACATGCTCCACACCCAAGGCCCCGATAAGTTCCCACACACCTTTACGTTTACCCCTACCCCGGCCCTTTCCTTGCTTCCTTCGTTCCACTAATTATTTCCATTCTCTTTCCCTCCCCGCTATCAGCTATGGCAGCTATGGCAGAGGGTTTCGGGATGGGTGTCGCGACCAACGTCACAAACACCATTATTTCTGCGGTTCTCCAAAAGTTAACAGATGTTATGGAGTTGGAGGGAAACCTCCAAATTCTCGATACTGACTTTACTACTATGGAGGCCTTCTTGATCGATATTCGCACACAGTTCCACGATCAGCAGAAGAGGCTCCCACGATCCCTTGAAAGATGTTTGATAAAGATGGACAATGCCCTTCGAGAGGCTACAGATTTGATGAATCAGGCCAAGCGACATGGAGAGCGAGCGTGGTTTCTCCGCTGTTGCTGCCTCCTCTGCAACCCCAACATCCCAACGCAAATTAGAGCTTGGAATGCCAGATTTGATCGCCTATTTCAAGAGCTTGAAAGGAACTTTTCAATATCTGCCCATACTCCACAGATTGTCTCCGCCGCAGAGCTTCAGGCAGACCTGCTTCTTCAACCTGTGCCAGACTCCGGCTTCATAGGCTCAGCCATTCGATCTGCTCAGGATCAGCTGCACACGTGGCTCACCGAACCTCATTGCCAAGCTCGCGTGATCGGCATTTATGGCATGGCGGGCGTCGGCAAGACGTCCTTGCTCAAACTCATCTACAACACCTACAGGAAGGAGGTTAGTGGTATTTTTGATTTCGTTTTGTGGTTTACAGTTTCTCGGAACTTTCATATTAAGGAGTTGCAGGCTTCTATTGCTAAAGAAGTGAAATTAAGTCTGGACGAAACTTCTACTATTGAAGAAAGGAAGATGCGATTGTATGCATCTCTCCCAAAAAAGAATTTTCTTCTCGTATTGGACGATGTGTGGAGTCCAATCGACCTGGTAAACGAAGTGGGCATTAGAATGGGCAATGATAATCGTAGCAAAATCATAATCTCTAGTCGCAGTAAAGAGGTGATAGGAACAATGGGGGGAATTGAGTACTCCATGAGCATACAACCCTTGTCCACAGAGGAAGGCTGGCAGTTATTTAGAAGGGGAGCTTTTACAAATGGGGTTGTTCTCGAAAGTAACATAGAGGAGATTATAGCCAGAGAAATTGCCGCTGAGTGCAAAGGTTTGCCCCTGGCCATAAATGCGGTGGCTGCAGCTTTGAGCTGGAAAAAGATGAACGATGAGTGGAGTCGTGCTTTGGATATGATGAAGAATGCAGATCCTTCTTTCCCAACCACTCATAAGACTATTGATGCAGAGCTCTATCAAAAGTTAAGATGGAGTTATAATGATTTATCGGATCCTAATCTACAGATTTGTTTTCTGTATTGTGCTGCGTTTCCCGAGGATGCCGACATTCCAGTGGAGAATCTGGTGCAAATGTGGAGCGGAGAAGGGTTGGTCACTCAAAGAGGCACACCTTATCTGATGGATATTGCGGGCCAGTACATAGATGTATGGAGTAAGCTAGCTGTGGAGCAATCCTTCCTCATTGGAGGGAGGAGGAGCAAAATTAGATGTATTGGTAAACAGGTGCTTGGTTCAGTGTATTTCTGCGTTAGGTGTTAAGTACTGGTCTTTACGTGTTCACGATGTTATGCGTGACATGGCAATACATATCGGCCAAAAGGAGGAGAACTGGTTATTTGCAGCAGGTCAACATATCCAGAATTTCCCTACTGAAGAACAGACTAGGGATTGCAGGAGAATATCTCTTTCTGAGAATGACATTCATGATCTACCTATGGATTTTAGATGCCCAAAACTTGTGAGTTTGGTGTTAGCCTACAATAAAAAAATTGAGAGGGTTCCAGAGGGATTTCTGTTAAACCTCATGTCTCTCAGGGTTCTCGACCTATCGAAAACCTCCATAAGTTCACTGCCAACATCACTAGGGAAACTGGGACAGCTTGAGCTTATAAACTTGAGCAGGTGCAGCTCCCTGAAGGATTTGCCTGAGAGCATATGCAATCTTCGTCGTCTCCAATTTATAGATCTTGGATGGTGTCAGGAGCTACAAGCATTGCCCACTGGTATAGGGGAGTTCAAAAATCTAAAGCATCTGGATTTAGGCTTTTGTAATAGCTTAATGGAAATTCCACATGATATCTTTCAACTAGTTTCATTGAACACACTGCGTTTGCGGATAGACTCTTATGCAACGAGTATAGAGGATCTGGCAAACCTCTCAAATTTGTTGGAGCTCGAGGTTGCTGTAAAGCCACAAATGGAACTAGGTACAATGGGTACAGTGAATCTATGGTTGGAGATGAGAGACTTGTCATTAAATTTCAAACATGATGCAGATACAGATAGAGATGTCGCAGCACAGGATTTTCTTATCCGGAGAATCAAGGATATGAAGAAGTTGGAGCAACTTTTTTTAAAGAATTATGAAGGAGCAACTTTACCAAATTCAATTTGTCAGTTTCAGAATCTGAAGTCTTTATGTTTGACGGCATGTGACCAACTGAGGGAGCTCCTTGCCTTGGAGATTGGGAGTGGAAATGCAGCCGATCCCTTTCCAGTGTTAGAGAACATGGAGCTAAGATCTCTGCCAAAATTAGAGAGTATCATAAGATCATCTAGCGTGTGCAGTGAAAGAACATTGCTCAAACTTGAAAGCTTGCACATAGAGAATTGCCCATTCACAAAGAAATTGCTACTGCAAGTGGAGAAGCTACCCAATTTAAAAGGCGTGATTATAGGCGGGTGCGATGAGTTGATGGAATTGGTCTCTAAGAACGGGGATTTTCCAGCGTTGGAGAATTTGAGTCTATACTCATTAAGCAAGTTGGAGAGCATGACTGGACCAATTGGCTTGTGGAATGAAGGAACCTTGCCTAAAATGGAAAGATTGAGAATAACAGATTGTCCATTATTAAGGAGATCAGGAATAGAGAAAATTCCTAACTTCAAAATAATCAGAGGAGAGATAGATTGGTGGCAAAATATTATTTGAGAAGATGCTCAAATGAAAGTTAGTCTTTCTCAACTTTTTAGAGCCTGGGATGATTAATTTCTTCCAGGTTATCCTTCACCATATTGAATATTGTAAATCATATTTATTATATAATATATTTAACTATTTCACATTTGTTATATAATATATTTAATTTATACATATTTGTTATATAAAATATTTAATTTGTATTTTATGATGAATGTTATAAAATTTAAAATTTGTATATTTTAATGATGATGATAATGGTTGTTTTTTTCCAAGGATGATAATGGTTGTTATGTATTGAAAATTTAAAGCAATTTTGATTTATTAAATTTTAAAACAAATAAGGAGTTAGTTAGTTTGTTTTAATATTTTATTTCTATGCTTAAAATAATTAAAAAGAAGCTTGGTTAAATCTTCATAGTTTTGATGAATTAATATATCACCATAAATCCACCTTAATTTGGCTCTGGTTGATTGGTATAAACTAATAGACCACTATAATTCCATCTTAACTCTAACTCTAGTTGTATGTGTATAGATATATTGTAAACTTGTAGCCCTTGTCAACCCAAAGTAAAGAAAATACACATTTTTTTTTAATAATCTTATGAAAAATAAAATCTTATAATCTTTATTAAATTATCAAAAATCAAATTTTATATTCTTATTAAATTATCAAGTGAAGATTTCATAATCTTTATAAAATTATCAAGTCAAATTAAAATACTTATTACCATACCTACCTTCTTTTATTTTGTAAAATATACTTTATTAATATACTTTCAACATCCCTGGTTTTATAAAACATGTAAAACAAACATCCACTATTTTATAAAACACCCATTATCTTTACTTTACTAAAATCTACTTTTTCATAAAACATCCATTAAAACATGTAAAATAAACATTAATTATTTTATAAAACACCATTAAAGATCTACTTTTCATAAAATATCCATTATCCACTAGGTTTCGTTATTGAATGGACACGAACTTGTTTTGGTATATAAAATCAAACATAAGACTCATAATGAATGGATTTTATGGATATCATAATTTTCCATGATTTAATTGCAGCTACCTACTTGCATTCAGTATTTAGTGAAGTTATAACTTTTTTACGACTGGCTCCTATATTTAAAAGTCAATGTTGGCAATGGAGCCAATGCAATCATGTAATCGACCCAAGTCACAGCAGAGAATTCAAGTCATACTGTGTGTCATATCATAGAACCATAACATATACAGGGCAATACACATACCACGTTGCAAGAAAAAAAACAAGTCCTGGAAAGAAATATACAAATAGGGCTCGCGGTAATAGCCAAAACCGTTAACTATAATACTCAGAAAGCTGGAAGATTTTAAGGTAAGAATTGAAATGACCATTTCCATGCATTTAAAGCATACAAAGTTTAGGTGAACCATAAGAATTTGCCAAACAGCCATAGTATATTGAGGATGGGAATTTAACAATATATAACTATAAACCTTAAGAAGTAGTCGAACAACATTTGCGTGCTTCTGAAATAAATTGAAAAGAGATCATTTCCAATATAATATCGTCGGGTTGTTTACAGCTTGGTTTGTATTCTCGATATGGTTATATATATGATGCAGCGGTTATTAAATATGTCCTCTCTGGCTCAATGGATAAGCCAGCCCTGATTTGCTAGGCGAGGTGAGAAGCAGTTTAAGTTCGCTGGTTTCATTTCATAGGGCAGTGAGGATTTTAACAGCGGGGTAGGGCCGGGCACTGAATCTTCTTCTCTTTCAGAGCTTAATTAGCCCACTTACACTTTTCTTTGTCAGGAATAGATTGACGATATATAATTTACACAAAAGGCCTATACGCCACAAACTATATGATATGCCAATCAAACCAATAAACGCGGCACATCAAATGCGCCATAAGAACACAGACCTTTGGTCTCAAAAGGCTTACTCCAGTGGAATCAAACCAGCCTCGAAGGCCATTATTTTTAATAAGAAAAACATAAAACCCTCAAACTTCAATAAATATGTATCTATATATCTGAGTGGAATCAAATCGGCCTCGAAGGCCACTATGATTTCGTTCATGCCAAAAAGAAAACACAGATCCACAACTAAATTACAAATCCAGATCTGTAATAAAATACAAATCCAGATCTATAATGAAATACAAACACGGGTCAAAAATACAAATCCAGATCTACAATAAAATACAAATCCAGATCTATAATGAAATATACAAATAAGTTTGCAATACAAATATAGATCTACAATAAAATACAAATCCAGATCTATAATGAAATACATACAGGTATGCAATACAAATCCAGATCTACAATAAAATACAAATCCAGATTTATAATGAAAAACAGACAGGTCTGAAATACAAATCCAGATCTACAATAAAATACAAATCCACATCTATAATGAAATACAAACATGTTTGCAATACAAATCCAGATCTACAATAAAATACAAATCCACATCTATAATGAAATACAGAAATGTCTGCAATACAAATCCAAATCTACAATAAAATACAAATTCATATCTATAATGAAATACAGGCAGGTCTGAAGTACAAATCCATATCTACAATAAAATACAAATCTAGATCTATAATGAAATACAAATAGGTCTGAAATCCAAATCCAGATCTACAATAAAATGCAAATCTAGATCTATAATGAAATACAGACAGATCTGAAATGCAAATCCCGCTCTATAATAAGATATAATCCAAATCTATAATGAAATACAGATAGATCTAGATGCAAATCTAGATCTATAATAAAATACAAACACAGGTCTGCAATAAAATTCAAATGCCCATTCGTGGATCTTTAACAATACATTTCAAGAATCGAAATTATAACAACAATTTAACAATCAATAAAAACCTAATTTTCTTTGTGTAGGCTCGTTCTTTCTGAGGTTGTCGCACCATGAACTCCGTCGAGTTCCCACGAACGTCGATCAGTTCCCAATCACAAGAGATCCACTGGTTGACCTCCCTACCATTCCAATGGGTACTCTCATTCCCCAAGAACCCCCGAGCTGAATGGGGTTGCTGGAAGAAGTACCCTAGCACGATCAGAGTGTGTAGACTCACTAAGGGCCTCCCAACCTGGTTCACACCTGATGAACCAAACTCTTCACAGTCACCATCTACCTCCGCATTATCTCATCCATCCAATATTAGGGCAAGCATCCCCATACACAAACCCTGCCCCCTTTATTTATATCATTTTTTGAGATTTATGCATAATGTAAAATTATTTTTATTTATTCTTATTTTGAATTCATTTTTAGTTTATTTCAACGGATATTTTGTCATATGCATTTATGTAATGTCATATCCATTTATGCAATCTGCTAATTTAGGATTTCTTTACTTAACTCTTCCTAAATTTCATTTATATGATTCCTAGATTTTTGCTTTTGATTTCCTATTTTTGTGTGTGCAATATGTTTATGATAATTTTTTTTTCATAAGGTTTCACTTTCCATTATTTTATTTCCAAGTCATGAGTTTATTGTTTAGTTATTACTTATTTACAACATTATAGTTTAATAATTTTTTTTGTTTATCCAGGTGATATCAAGGGTGCCATGACCATCTTCATGCTCTTCAAATATCCCGATTTTGGTGGTGGGGATTTAGTGCGATGGCTGAGACCATGTTAACTCAATCCGATCCACGCTGTAGAGAGACTCATGGTTACTGAGGAATAAGGCCAACACCTCATTGCGCGCCCCTTAGTTAATCCTCGTGAGTGACTGAGTCCGCGGCCCATCCTCACAGCAACATGCCTCTTGCAAGTAAAAGCCTCTCTCGCTTTTCAACCTGCCATATGGAAAATATGTGCTAACCATACTGGTACTTTCTTTCGCACAAGCCCATCATCCTTTTGTGGATTGATTGGAAACCATGATCATGTGCCTGCACACATGAAAACCGTGTGCATTAATCGTACTATACAATTTAATCGAAATATCAATAAAATAAATTATATCACCTGATATTCTTTTTATACTCAAACTGAAATTCATGTGGCATTGACACCACCTTGTATCATCGTGCATTTGGGTCCCTGTCACACTGGAAAATTGTCAAATCATCTACCAATATATTGTAAGAAATGAAAATTGTTTATATATTTCATTCACACATTATAAGATCAATAAGATCACATTGTATAAATCTATCTACCAATATCCATTCATTCATAAGTAACCATTGTGACATAACAATCAATACATATATAAGTCATTTTAATTCATAGTATTAAACCAAGTCATTTGCACTCAAATGCCTTGAAACCATAACATATTATAACACTTAAATAGTCTGTCCAACAAGGCCCTACAATGGTGCATTACAAAATTCCATTTATCCGTGAGCACCCAAATGTATCACCATGATCAAAGCATATATTATAAAATTTAACCGGGTCATTTGCGATAAAATGCCCTCAAATAATAATATAGTTGAGTAAGAAAAGAGTCTAACAAAATGGGGCACTACATACACCCCCTCTTCAAGAAACTTCATGCCGAAGTTTTCAAAACAAGTAAGGAAAATGTTGGTGCATTTCAGATGCATCCTCCTAAGTGGTTGAGTTGGAACTATAGCTATCCCATTGGACCTTTACCTGGTCGACTAATCAACGCCGAAGCTGTCAAGTTCGTCGGTCCAGTATACGGATCAGTTCGGCCATCAAGACCCCATCATCCGATATCTGCAAGTTACTCAAATTTATAACATGAGAAGGATCTGAAATATAATGACGCAAAACAGAAACATGAAAAACATTATGCATATGATTCAATGATGATGGCAATGCAAAACGATAGGAAACCGGTCCCAACTTCTCGTGTATCACAAATGGTCCTACAAATCATGGTGATAATTTAGCTCATTTCCCAAATTTAATTGAGCTCTTTTGTGGCCTGACCCGTAGGAATACTTTATCACCTACTTCATAACTCCGATTGATTCTATGTGCATCTGCATAGCTCTTTTGTCTATCCTGGTCATAGGTCAAGATCTCCAAAATTTCCCAAGTGAAGAACAGACAAGGGATTGCAAGAGGCTATCCATTTTTTAGAATGATATTCATGATCTACCTATGGATTTTAGATGCCCAAAACTTGTGAGTTTGGCGTTATCCTACAGTAAAAAATTGAGAGGGGTTCCAAAGGGATTTTTGTTAAACCTCATGTCTCTTAGGGTTCTCAACATGTCGAAAACCTCCATAAGTTCACTGCCAACATCACTAGGGAAACTGGGACAGCTTGAGTTTTTAAACATGAGAAGGTGCACCTCCCTGAAGGATTTGCCTGAGACCATATGCAATCTTCAGCGTCTCCAATATTTAGATCTTGGATGGTGTAAGGAGCTACAAACATTTCCCAATGGTATAGGGGAGTTAAAAAATCTGAAGCATCTGAGTTTATACTTTTGTGATAGCTTAATGAAAATTCCACATGATATCTTTCAACTTGTTTCACTAAACAGACTATTTTTGCTGATACGCTCTTATGCAATGAGTATAGAGGATCTGGAAAATCTCCCAAATTTGTTGGAGCTCAAGGTTGCTGTAATTTCAATGAGAGACATGTTCTTGAATTTCAAACATGATGCAGATAGAGATGTCCCAGCACAGGATTTTCTTATTCGGAGCATCAAGCATATGAAGAAGTTGGAGAAACTACATTTAATGAATTATGAAGGGGTAGCTTTACCAAATTCCATTTGTTAGTTTCAAATTCTTTATGTTTGATGTCATGTGACCAACTAAGGGAGCTCCCTGCCTTGGAGATGGGGAGTGGAAATGCACCCGATCCCTTTCCAGTGTTAGAGAACACGGAGCTAAGATCTCTGCCAAAATTAGAGAGTATCATAAGATCATCTAGTGTGTGCACTGAAAGAACATTGCTCAAACTTGAAAGCTTGCACATAGATAATTGCCCATTCATAAAGAAATTGCTACTGCAAGTGGAGAAGCTACCCAATTTAAAAGGCGTGATTATAGGCGGGTGCAATGAGTTGATGGAATTGGTCTTTAAGAGGGGGGATTCTCCAGTGTTGGAGAGTTTGTATCTATACTCATTAAGCAAGTTGGAGAGCATGACGGGACCAATTGGTTTGTGGAATGAAGGAACCTTGCCTAAATGGAAAATTTGGGAATAACAGATTGTCCATTATTAAGGAGATTGCCATAAGAGAAAATGTCTAATTTGAAACGAATCAGAGGAGAAAAAGATTGGTGGCAAAATATTATTTGGGAAGATAGTCACATGAAAGTTAGTCTTTCTCAACTTTTTAGAGCATGGGATGATTAATCTCTTCCAGTTTATCCTTCACCAAGTTAGAATATTGAATATTGTAGATCATATTTATTGTATAATATATTTAACTATTTCAGATTTGTTATATAATATATTCAATTTGTACATATTTGTTATATAAAATATTTAATCTATACTTTATGATGAATTTTTCAAAACTTAAAATTTGTATATTTTAATGATGATGATAATGGTTATTATGTATTGATAATTTAAAGTAATTTTGATTTATGAAATTTTAAGTCAAATAAGATATAGTTGGTTTGGCTCTAGTTGACTGGTATGAATTAATAGATCACTATAGATCCACCTTAACTCTCACTCTACTTACTTAATTATGTATAAATATGTAATCTAATATAATTGATTAGCATGAATTCAATAACACATAGAAAGAGCTTGATGTGAATTTCACCAATTGAAATACCACCAAACTACCAAACACGTTGGCCTTCAAATTAATGAATCTAAGTAAACTATTGATACATTCATCTCCTACATGATCTGCCACCATCCATCTCTTACATGAGATCTGTGTGTATTGGACGTGCATTTAAAAAACTCAGTTGTCTCCCTGAACACATAGACCACCTTATGAGTCTGGAAGTCTTGAATGCCAATCAGTCTTGATAGGCGGTCTTGTGTGCCAGATGTAATGAAAGACATGAGTTCAAAGAGATCTCTTTTCTGTTACAATTTTTTTAAATAAATAAAACTAAAACGATTTATGTATTTAAAGGAAAGACTATCTGTAATATCCCAGTTTCAACCCCAATTGCATTAAATTATAAATGATGTAAATAGCGTTAATAAATCATGGTGTGGAGCTCAAGGAAAAGGCCCCGCCGTGGAATTAGTCTCCTATGTTTCGGCAATTAAAATCGATGCCGATGGTCATCGTGCTAGCTGTCAAAGAGATCTCTTTTCTGTTACAATTTTTTAAAATAAATAAAACTAAAACGATTTATGTATTTAAAGGAAAGACTATCTGTAATATCCTAGTTTCAACCCCAATTGCATTAAATTATAAATGATGTAAATAGCGTTAATAAATCATGGTGTGGAGCTCAAGGAAAAGGCCCCGCCGTGGATTTAGTCTCCTATGTTTCGGCAATTAAAATCGATGCCGATGGTCATCGTGCTAGCTGATGGCACAATATAATTTTCTAGATCATGTAAATATGCAATTAATAAAATACCCACAAGTAGTTATGTCAACGCAACATTAAAGAGATGGGGGCATGATTTCACAAGGAATTGGGGGGGAGATTCAAACCCTTGAGCCAATGGGGAAAACCCATAAAACTTTCAACTACCCATTTTGTCCTTTGTGCCCAGTCATCCAAAAGTGGTTGATTCAGTTAATGCATGGGGATGGGAAAAGTATGGGAGGCAAAATTCGAATTGGGAAGCCACCCATTTTTGGGAAAATGTGTTTTTGACTTCTTGGGCAAGTAAATGCTTGGAAATGCATGCCCATCCCATTGTTCATCCATTAGTTTGGCTCTCTCACGTACTGGGGAGCTCCTGTGTGTTTCCCTTCATGGTTTTCGTTGATTTCTCCATTTTTCCCATGGTTGGAAATTCGTTTTGGGTCTTGCTAAATGTAGGTGCATCTAGGAAGTTGTTTTTGGGATCATTGAGTGTATGTGTAGCTGGGGAAAACCTGTTTTGGTGTTGCTAAGTGAAGACGTAGCAACGATTTACATTTTGGAGGTTTGAGAGGGTGTTTTTCCCTTTCCTCATGTAGCTAGGAACTGCTGAGCGTTTCCCTCCCAAATTTTTTTGTTTTCTTCGTTATTATCCAAGCTGTAAACTCGTTTTTTTGTAAATCCCAGTAGCTGGGAATATAGATCTATGTTTTGGGTAGGAATGGAGGTCGTTTTTGCCTCTGTGAAGCCAGTGAACGTTTCCTGAATCGATTTGATCATTTGGGTCATTTTTTCTCCATTCACCATTATTGAATTTGGTTCTTGGGACATTTTTGGTTCATTCCAGAACTTGCATTTTGTTGTGTAGTGCATCCCTGTGTTGGCTTGGCTGAGTTGTGTTCCCTAGTTCCTTGTGGAAATCATGCCCAGCTCAAGGGTGGCAATGATGTTGAGAGATTGATGAGCCCACTGGCTTATGGTTGGGTGGAACGTTACATCGACATAGCTGGTTGCGGGACAAGATTCTCTTCCAAGATAAGTATTCTTGTGTTTAAATCTCTGCATTTACCTTTGCTAATGAATTAAGATGAACATGTGAATGAATGAAATGTATTTTGCTTCTGATGTATGTTAAATATTTATGCATCTGTGCATGTTATTAGTTCAATGTATTTCATTTTATGTTCATGGGGCTAGTTTGCCCGGATATGATTGTAGCATAGTCGCGTCCTCTCTCTGGTAGAAGGGTGGGGAAGTTACATTGTCAACTGGATTTGGCTTTAAAGAGGCATGGCACGTATCTTCTCGAATCCTCTAAATCTATTAATTTACAATTTGACATATACAGTTTGATCCTTGTTGTACCTTGACTGTTGCTTTAATGGAAAGTAGCACCAAGGTTTTGTCATATCAAACCATTTTGAAAATTGGTCTGATTGTTTAAATCAGTTTTAAACAAATGGTGGATTGTTCTTTTTGTTACAATGATCCGATTTTGTTTCGTTTTTATAATTTTTAGTTGGTATTGGAATGATCAAAACTATATTAAGATTGATGAATATTTATCTAATTTTTATTATTGAGAAGTGTTTTTTTACAATTCAATAATTGAGATATGTTATATTTAGGTCGATAGATGTTTTTTTTGAGATTTGGGGTGGATTGCAACCTATGCATTTCATCTACAACGAGGATGAGACAAGTGTGTGTCTAGATTTATTTTATGGTAGTGGTTCAAAATTTGAAATAAACAATTATAAAAAAAGGAATATAAAAAATAACCGGTAGCTAGCTAATGAAGTTGATGAATGGATAACCAACAGTCCATGGCAAATAACTAGAAGAATGTGAGATAAAAAGTTAGAAATAGATAACATGAAGAATGTTGGTGATAACATGTAGTTAGGCATGGATAACTCACACTTAAACCCGTTTAACTAGAAGAATATGAGAAATAAAAAATATTTCTTAATTATTTTCCATTCCATAACTATCTGTTAAAAATTTGATCCCTATCGACATGATCCAACCACAAACTATGTGGGTGTGCTAATTGTGATATAAGTTGGTTAAAAAAATACATAAAGTTTTATATATAGCATAAAGAGCATTATAATTTTATTAGAGTTTTATATATAGCATAAAGAGCATTATAATTTTATAATTGTTAGGGTAACTAATTAGCATTAATATTTAATAAATATGTGTGGACCGTGAAATTAGTGTAAAAATATAGCCATATATGTATCTTTATGTGGTGTTTCATTTGATTATATATATATATATATATATATATATATATATATATATATATAATATCTCTTCCTTCAAAGTTGGGAAGATNTAAAGTTTTTTAATAAAGTTTATAAATTTCTCAAATAAAATTTATATTTTTAAAGTTTTAAATGAAAATATTTTTATTAATTTCTAAATTAAAACTAATAAAATATTAAATAACCTCAAATTATATTATTAAATAAATATTAAAAAAATCAATAAAAAATTTTAAAATTACTTTTGAATATAATTATAATTAATTTATCATCCCCAAAAAATTATGAACACAATTATTATTAATTTTATACTAAATTTATGTATTCTTGTGAATCAAATTCAATATAATTATAAATTTATATTATATTTTAATTTAATTCATCAAATGTAGCTTTTATTTTTTATTTATTTTTATAAATTATGAACATGATATTTTCGTTAATTATGAATGAGTGTTAAAGGAATAGTGATTTTCTAATATGTTATATGCAAAATTGAAAAACATTCCTTCATTTGCATGGATATTTTGAGATATCTACACAAGTAGGAAAGGAATGAGAAGACAATTATGTCTAACAATCACCCACGAGATGGTAGAGAAAGAACCAATCAATATGGGGTTGAAAAAGGGTTGACAAAGGCCTCAGATGTTAGAGGTGAGAGGAAGATGCCCGCACCATGGAATGGATTTAACAAATGTATACTAGAGAATGCTGCAACCTCAAAATCTTTCGGAGTTATGTTCACAAAGAAACATCAAGGTGAAAGAATTATATTGATTGTGGAAATGCTAGAGAGAGTAACCAAATGATTTGATTGAAAATACATGGATAATGGAACACGTGGAAATGCTAGAGAGAGTAACCAAATGATTTGATTGAAAATACATGGATAATGGAACACGTAGAGGGATTGATAGTGAAACTAATCTGAACTTGGGTGTAAATGCTAGTCAGTCATAGACTTAGGTGATAAAATCATTAAATCCTTGCTCTTTCAAAATATGTTATTTTTATTTTTAAAAATTTTCATAACTACATTAATTTTGAAAATTTTTAACATTAACACTTTTTTTGGAAAGTATAAAGTATATGTCGATGTTTGTGAACAACTTAATACCTCAAAAATTGAATTTTATATAAAATTAATATATGTAAAGGACAAGGCGTACTACAGTGGGACTTTTTTTTCAAATAAAAATTGGATTGTTATATATATATATATATATATATATATATATATTTTTTAATTAGTAAAGTCAAGGAATTACAAAATTAGCATGCAAGTGTTGATATAGTGTTTGAAGGTCTTAAAATAATGAAAATATGTGTGTGATAGTGCAACACACATTTTTTTTGGGAAATGGTTGAGGAACAAAACCGTTTTAGGACAAACATTAATAATGTATTTTTTATGTTAATGTGTTATGTCACAAGGAAAATAGAAAAATAATATTTCTTAATTTATTTGATTTATATGTTTGTACTCTACAAAAAAAATGGTTTTTCGTTTGCAACTTCATCATTTATGAGTATGTGTGACCTACTATAGTAGTTTGTCAAATAAATACATATTGAAAAAGGAAAAAAATGGCTATCGTTTAAGTATTCCATACCAATGGCTTTGAATCTATCTCTGAAGAAAACACTTAGGATGAGAGATGACACATAATAGGTGGCAAGTGGGAATGATAAGTGTTATTAATTTTGAGCACGTTCTTTTGAAATTTAAATTTTACATATATGTTTAAGTTTCCCCTTACACTTTGAATTTCACTTCACAAAAACGTGTGCTCAATTTCACTTCACAAAAACACAACATGATTTGAGTTTACAAAAATACATGTACATTAGTGATAACATCATCATGGTAAAAAAACAAGAGGCTTCCATAGTGTTGGGATTGTCTTGATCTAGGACACATTAGACCATCCACGCACAATTATATACGCTAAATGTTTTCTTACTATAATGTACAAGATGAAAAGGGCATGTTAAACTTAATCTCTCACCCATAAATAAAGAGACCAAGGCCTATGAGATACTTAACTCCTCATCACGGGTTCCACTAATTTAGGTCATCCCTCAATTAGTAAGGGACAAATAATGCAATTTGGATCAACATCAATGACATCAAGCCTAAGGCTCCAATTTACATAAATACCAAATTGTTTGCCAAAACATACTAAAGTTCAAAAGAAAAAAACAATAATTATGGAGGATATATTTGAAGAATAGGCTAGGAAATTGGTATACCCATATTGAGTGCAAAAAGATGGCATAATCAAATATGAAGATGATTTTAAAAAGCTAGAACCCATATTCTATAAATTCCCATTCCAAAAGTGGTAAACCTAGATAAATTAAAAGTGAGGTCAAGGACAAAAAGATAAGCATTGTACTTCAATGGAAAAGGAAGGTGTGAATGTTGAGATAGGAGCATAAACCCATCCTGTGAAATAAAATAATTTAGATCCCATTCTAAAATAGAAAATGGGACTCAAACTGAATTCCTATCTCACCTAACATGGGAAATCACACTCATTATGTTGGGGATGCATACCAACCCTTTCCTTGGATACTGATGTAAGGAATTCCTACATACCAACCACTTGTTTCTATTGGGATCTAGTAAAAGGCCATTATGGATGGAGGGTCGAGCGTTAGCATAACACTAACCCATAATATAAAGAAATGAGAAATATACAAATTAAAAGAAATCTTATTTATGATTACGATGGTGGACGAAAGAAGATAATAGTTTATGGGAATATCCACATTTGCACCAAACTCCATCACCATCAGATGATTTACTTCATGAATTTCACAGTCGTGAATGTTACACCTAAACCAAACCTCAAGTGTCTCTTAGGGAGGCCATGCCATTAGTTACTATATTTCAACAAGACTACAAAGTATATGAGGCACTCCTTACTAATGGAATGACACCTTAATAATCAATTGAAAGAATGGAAAAACTAGTCCAATCCTAAGCCAACCTATCCATTTCAAAAACTATTAAACGAGGAGTTGCTATAGACAAATGAAAAGGGCACACCAATAATATTTGTACTATAAATGATGTCATCCATGTTGAGGACCAATGATGTCTTCATTAACCAAATGTTGAAGTTACAATTTTTAGTATCTAGAATGGAACACTAAGAACCATTCTTAGCTGAAATTGAGGGTAAACATAGTAGCTACTATTTGCATCCAATGCACAATCTAGTAGCTACCTACATGTGGATTATTGTGTGCAATCTACATCTAATGCCAAATTAAAAATCATTCATCTTGGTCTTACAATCGATGCACAAAATCCAAGGTTGGGTTGAACCGCAAGTAGAATTGTTGCTCACAATTACCACAAGGGGTTCACTCAACGAACTTGTTACATAGCTTGATTGTTCATAGGATATTAAATAACATCCTTAATTTCACTAAATATTGGAAAATGTCTCCTAAAATTGTATTGTTGAACCCCGCTCCCAATATACCTTTCCAATTAAGAAAATCCCTAGTTTCACCAAATATTGTAGGTATCCATTTTTATCAACCCATTTTTATCATATTAACAAGTTGTAACAAATAGGATCCTTAATGCATCTTAGTATAAGCAAACATAATGCTAAATAAAATAATAGTATAATGCTAATAATGATCCCATCGAGACTGCAGGGGACAGGGGTGACCGATCAATTTGCAACATTGGATAGTGGAAGACCCAATGGAATAGTAATGAGGAAGGAAAAATGCGTAAATACAACCCAGTCAAGAGATCAATGTAACAAATAATGTAAAAGGTTGATATTCAAATAGTCAGTGCAATGCTTAGAAAAGATGAGAAATTTTGCATATGTTTCACACCATAGCCTTCCAATCTACCAATTTTATATCATTTATAAGTTCAATGATTTAGAGGTATAAATCCATCCCACAATTTGGAGGTTATTCCTTCGTAGCAATTAGGACTGATATGAATCTATACAATGATTTGGAGGTATGAATCTAGCCCACAGTTTGGAGGTTATTCCTTAGCAAAAACTATGCCTAATATGATTCCAAATCACGATTTGGGGGTATGAATTGAGCCCATGATTTGGAGGTATGAATACATCCCATGATTTGGAGGTTATTCCTCATCTCACCCAAATAAAATAATCCCCATTATTTAAATTACTATGTCAAATTAAAAACCCCCCTTAATCTATCAATATAAAGTAATATATTTTTGAGGTTTTTAAGAGTATTCAAACCTCCAATATAAATAAACGTAATATAATATTACTTTGCTAATAAACCTTTGACAATTAACCCCTGACAATTACCACAACCTTTAAAAAGGACTTTAACATTCCCAAAAAGGCTACCCATAAATTCAAAATCTAAATTTCATCATATTTGGGCCTTCAAACAATCTTAAATAGGTCATTACAATAGGAGAACATGACATAAGAGAGAAAAAGATATAAATATATATGTATGTCTTTCAAAATGAATAAAATTAAATGAATAGGGTCAAGGGTAGAGTTAATTATTAATATATATACTATGTAATAGCCAATTTTTCATAGTTCCTAAGTTATCAACTTGACTAGCATATCAACATAGAGATGCATCATACCTTGAACCAATAGATAGGCATTTTTGATATTTTAATACCATTTAGAATGTGAACTTGGATAGCATATAGAAGTCGTACAAAATAGAAGTACAAATTTAAGACTAAAAGCATTTCATTAAAACTTAAAAATACAACAAAAAGTTTATAAACTTATATTATACTTAAGTTCTATTTAAAAAAACACATTATTATAAGTTAAAATGAAACAAGTCTATTAACATTAAGATATTTATGAGAACTAAAGATTTATATAATTTAAATAAATAAATTTTATTAAAAAATAGTATAATAAAAATTATTATGACTATTAAAATTTAAAATTTGATATAATTATAATTAAAAAACGGAATAAGCTAGCTATGGAGCAAACCTCTCTCCATCGGACGGAGGAGGAGCAAAGTCAACGTTGAATTTGCTCCTCCTCCGTCCGATGGAGGGAGGTTTGCTCCATAGCTAGCCCACGCCTTAAAAAACTAAAATTTAAGTTATATTTTAAAAAAGACATTATTATAAGTTAAAATGAAACAAGTCTATTAACATTAATATATTTATGAGAACTAAAGATTTATATAATTTAAATAAATAAATTCTATTACAAAATAGTATAATAAAAATTATTATGATTATTAACATTTCTAACCAAATGAAAAAAGTTCATGACATTTGATAATCTTATTATAAGTTAAAATGAAACAAGTCTACTAACATTAAGATATTTATGAGAACTAAAGATTTATATAATTTAAATAAATAAATTCTATTACAAAATAGTATAATGAAAATTATTATGATTATTAACATTTCTAACGAAACGAAAAAAATTTCATAACATTTGATAATCTTAATTGTGTTTTGTTTTAACATATTTAATTCTTCACGATACTTTCAATAAGATTATTTTTATTTTGTATTTTATATTAGACGATAGACCCTTTGATATTTAAGGCACAAATTAGAGGCATAATTTTTAGTGTTGGAGCAAAACCTTCAGAGATCTAAGGCATGATTCTGAGCAGATTGGAGGAACAATTATGAGGATTGAAGATTTGAGGTAGGAATTGGAGAAAAACCCTTGGAGATATAGGGAACGCATATGAGCAAAACCCTTGGATATTTGTTGCACAAATTTAGAGATTGAAGATCCGAGGCACAAATTTGAGCAAACACTTTTAATATTGGAGGCACAAAGTTGAGCAAACTCTTTCGAGAGCGGAGGCACAAATTTGAGCAAAACCCTTGGAGATTTGGAGATATGAGGCATGAATTTCCATATTGAATATCTAAGGCACAATTCTGAGTGAAACCCTTGGAGATACGGGGCATGAATTTGATGATTGAACTTCTAAAGCACAAATTTGCACATTGAAGATTTGCACATTCAAGTCTGATGAGCTCAAGACATCTTGAGCATCTTCTGATATGTTTGAGTGCAAGACTTATTGGTTTGTTATCTAGGGAAAACTTCTATGACCTAGGGAACACAAATATTCCGAGTGTTTTCATAATCCAAGAAAAAATCAAGTGCATAAGTTCCTTTCTCCCTTTTATTTTTCTCCAGACTCTTATATATATATATATATATANTACAAAGCCTTGGTGATTGTATAGACTCATTAGAGAAAATTAGAGGAGAAATAGATCTTGAAGTACAAACAGATTTAGAATCTATGCTTGAAAACAAAACTTTCCACCATGCTCGATAAAAAAATTGCATCCTTTGAAGACATTGAGATTAAAAAACAAACATACAATCAGATAAAAGTGATGGAGAAAAATATGGTGATTATGGAGACTAGATTACATGCAATGGAAAAACAAAGCGAAGAAACCAAACAATCAACCGAACAAGCTGGAGATGTTCATATGTTAGAAAATCTTAAATTGAAGGACATACTATTAAAGAACTAGATAAAAAAAAGTAACCAAAAATGTGACTCTATATATTCTAGAAGGCCAATTAGACATAAAACACAGTAATACGGAAATGCATAAGCTCTTAGAATTAGACTATGAGTGCAACAAACAAGTGGTGAACCTCATAATTTTTGGTTTAAGAGAAGAGGTAGAAGAAAATACGCTAGTTGTAGTCAAAATAGAACTACATAATAGGCTACAAATTGAAACAACCTTCCTCACAAAAGCTGCAGAGGTTCAGGAACTTAATTGAGAATAAAGAAAGGATGATCTGATTCAAAGTTAGATCTATTGAACACAAGTATGGCATACTCAATAAAACCTCAAGTCTAGAAGGATTGGAAATATTTATAAATGAAGATATCGACATTCTAGAAGACCAAGCCAAATTATGGAAGGAGGTTCAAAAAGTAAGAGAAGTTAGGAATGAAGGAAAATGGGCATTAATTAGAAATAGAAAAGATGTTATTTGGGATAGAAACCAAAAATATAATAATAACAACTCGACATGCTTTAGGTCCTCTCTTGGAATTGTTGAGGATTCCCATTGGCAAAGGCCCCAAGTTAAGTTGGATCCTCACTGAAATTGATATCATTATTCTTGTTGAAACCTAGGAGCACGAAAAATCTAACATTCCTCGTATAGAAAGATTTTTATTATGGTCCATCTAGAACAAGAGATCATGTCATAGAGGCATTGGAGGTATATATTGTTATATTAGTGAAAACATCTTCCCCTATGCTAGGATATATAAGAAATACCCTTAAAACTAGTAGAATTGGAAATAGATTTTAGACATTAATGGTAAAAAACCTACATAGAAATATGTTATTTTGTCCCTATTAAGTCAAACTTTTATAAGAAAAGCAATACAGATTAAAAAATTCCATTGCAATGGCTTAGAAAAATATATTTCTATTATAAGGAATGAAGGAAATGGGTGACTTTAACACTTGAACTTCGAGTAACCGATCTATTCTTCTCAGAAATTATTCCAACCCTAATCTTCTTTGGTTAGATGAAGACCCCGCTCTAGATAGTCAGTGCAAAAGTAGTTTTGTAGATCTATGTGAAAATATGTTAATCTTTGAGCTAGTTAAATTTTGTAGCGCTCAAGATTTTATAATTTGAAACGGTCTAATGAAGTGGCCAAATTATTTCCAAATGAATTGTATTCATGGGCTTGGAAGTACTTTGGTAGATTATGTCATATCTAATATCTCTTTATACAAAAAAATGATAAATATAGGCATCTTAATACTTGTGATCCTGAATCTAATCATAGACCTCGAATTATAACCCTCAATTTTGTCATGAATAGCGATCCCATAGAAGAAAATTCTCATAATAAAAACATTTGATCTTTGTCAGAAATAAGGATTATATTTTCACAAATGGTTTTAAAAATGACTTTCTTCCTATATCAAGTACGATCAATATAGAATACCTCTATCATACTCTTACCATTTCCATCTCATCTTCTATTAACAAATTCTCCATCAAAGTTTTAGTTAAAAAGAAAATTAGAAGAGTGATCCCTTAGTATGATAAAGAATGTAAAATTGCAAGAAGAGCCATGAAGGGAGATATTAAAGAGTCTCTTAAAACTGAAAAAATAAGTAGATGCAAGGCCCCAATTAAAAGAAAAAAAATGCAGTACATAAATAAAAAGTAGGAAAATTTTTTACACCTCTCTAAGGTAGCTCCTAAGAAACTCTTAAAAATTTTTAAATACTCTACCTAAACACCTATGATTGGTCGGCCAACTTCTTTTAAATAAATTTGGCAACCTTACGAACTAAAGCTTATTTATCTCTCCATAGCTGCAGCTAATCCATCCAAGTGACTACTTGTTCTGATGATGATTCCTGATTTGGAATCGAAATGTCGACTAAAAATGTCTATTGCGGATTTTCCGGAAAAACCCTACTTAGACAATAATATGATTGCTTTGGAGGATCATAGTTCTTATCTTAAAAGGTTTTATGAATCTCCATATGTCACTAATAACATTCAAATCCTCCTTACATCATAAGAAGTTTTTCTCGTTAGAAACATTGATTTTAGGGTCAAGTGCTTAACAAATGGAAAAGATAAAAATATTAAAGGATACCAATAATAAACCTTAAATTTTGGAGGGCTTGTCCTCATTCCTCAAATCCAAAAACTCTTTAATCTGGTGGTCAAATAAGGGTTCCTTAATCCATGTACTTAGAGCCTCATAATTCCCATCTTTAAAAGTGGCGATATAATGCAGGGGCATCACGAACCAGGCCATATAGTCGAGGATAGGCGATGAGACTCATATAGAGGATAAGACGATGACCTCTAGGAGAACAAAAATTTGGAAATCAAGGCCAGGAAAGTTAGAAATCCAACTGGAAGCAAACCAATCAAGGAATGGATCAGTCATGAAGGAACCAAATGAGTAATGGGAGAGTTGATCAGACAAGGAAGATCTAAGGACATGTCAATGAACAAATCATTCAAGAAAAAGAGAGACAGTTGAGGCGATGAATAAAGTGTCGGGGGAGGACTGATGAAAATTGGAGATGGCCAGCCCAAGAGCTATAACACTAGCACAAGGGTAGTTGCAGAAGTTAATAAGCAGTTATGGTGGTTGTTGAACCAAGCCAGGTGGCACAAAAGATGGAATCAATTGTAAGTGATACTCGAGGAAGGTGTGATGTACCTAGATGATTCCAAGGGATTCTATAAGAATATTTCAAGAGGAACACGAAGGATCTGACCAGGTCACGGAGGCTATAAATACATGTTTCCAAATAAGGAAGGAGTTGTTGTTCCTCTTTCCAAAACAATGATATTATATGACTGAAATCACCATTTGAGAGTGTTTCTATGTAATTGTTTGAATATTCACATTTGATCATATTCAAGAGTGATCCTATGATCAAAGCATCGACTCTGTGATAAACACTTGTGTAATCTAATTCACTAAGATTAATATAATCCATAACTCTTGGTAGATGTGTGTATCTGTGTGATTGTTATGGGTGTTCATGTCCTATTTCAATGTGTACGTTGATCTGGAAACGACTTTCATAAGGGTGTTGTTATCAGTTGGTATCAAAGAAGGAAGTTATCTTGTTCAAGAATTCCAGCTGCGATTGGACGTGGAGAACAACTCCAGTTGTGGTTGGGTAGAGTTGCATAGGACATGGTAATCCCAGTGCAATTGCGGAGAGGTGTTTTGGTTGTTTGAGCAAGAGATAAGGATTACATAGGTGCCTTGGAGGCTCTATAGTTGGTGTCAAGTTTTTGGGGAAGGAAGATCTAGGATAGCTTGAACTTTGAGGGGGTCTACTGTTATTCCTTTGTGAGACACGATGAATTCAAGTAGACGGCCTGCTGGGACACAAAAAACACACTTGAGGGGATTCGAGCGAATTTTGTACTTGCGGCAATGTAAAAAGACTTGTCGCAAGTTGTCTATGTGTTGTGCTTGTTTTGGTGATCAAGCGGTAAGGTCGTCCAGGTAGACCAAGATGATGTGAATTAGGTCGTGGAAGCAATATGTCATGGCGCATCGGAAGGTGGCTCTAGCGTTTTTTAGACCAAAGGGCATGAATCGATAAGCGAATGTGCCCCACGGGGTTGTGAATGTCGTCTTATAACGATCTTCTTTCCGGATCTAGATCTGGCTATTTCTGAAAAATCCGTCCATGAAAGAAAAGGCCTCATGTTTGGTGCATGCATCGATGATCAGATCGATTAAGGGTGTTGGGAAGTTGTCTTTGGGACACGCCCCATTGAGGTCGCAGAAGTCTGTGCAAATGCGAATGGTACCTTGTTTTCTATTCATGGGAACAGGATTAGAAACCCAAGTGGTGTAGGCAATGGGGTAGATGAAGTCAATTGTGTGCAGCTTCTCTATCTCGGCTTTAACTGCGGCCACTTTGGAAGGGTGAATCGGTTGTTGCTTTTAGCGTACGGGAGCCACATCGGGACATGTGTCGATGTGGTGTTCCACGATGGATGGATCTAAGCCGGGCATTTCAGTGTAAGACCAGGCGAAGATGTTGCAGAATTCTTGGAAGAGAGCTTTGTAGGCAGCGACCTCTTCCAGGGAGCAAGCTGCCCCTAGCATGATTTCTTCAACAATCTCAGGATTGGTTGAGATGTTGATTTTGACAGTGGGTGAGATGTTGGCCATGTTCCCTTCTTCGAAGGCGTATGGTGCTGATATGGGGTTCTTGAACCAATCGACTTTCCCATGCATGAAATCTTTGGTTTCCACGAAAAACTGGTCAGACTGCGACACAAGTTATTCGGGGAGGAAGAACAAGCTATGGTGCATGTCGTCCCATGGGTATTCCGGGGAAGTTAAAGCTTCAAGCATCTCCTCATCATTGCGAAAGAAACAAAGAGACAGGTCTGATGAACTGTTGTTGGAGGTGGAGGTGAGTGGGTCAGTTGAATTGGACATCATGTAAATTGACATGGTGTCTGAAGAAGGAGGTGGGGGATGAATTTCTTTGATCAAGGTGATCTCAGAATCCAGGGAATGTTGACAGAGGTTGGCTAAAGCCATTCGAAATTCGGGCAAGTCTTGGAAATGGTGAGAATAATTTCCATACAAACCACAAAGGGTGTAAGCATGGTTTGTTCTCAGTGACTTGTTTCTGACTATTGGCGCAATTGGAAGTTCAACCACGGGGAGGTTTTTGGTTGTGTCCATGGTATCCAAATGTGCACGATTCATTGGAATTTTAGGGCAACTCTAAGTTGGATGGACCTGTTGTTCATAGACGGTGCAAGGTGAGATCTGTCGAGGTTCTGCGGTGGCTTTGGCGTTCTTGGCCCTGGCCCTTTTCGGGTGGGGCGATGTAGGTGCGAGTGCGGTGGTTGGTTTTTGTGGACTGGGTGGTGGATGGGACTCGACCGCAATGGGATGCACAGGTGTTAAGACTACCTGGGGTATCGATGGTTGAGCTGGTGGATCAAGATACCACACCAGAATTCCCAATGTAAAGTTGGGCAGGTTGAGGGTGGCCATTACCGGCTTGCTCATGACAACAGGTGGGGGAAAGAGGAAGGGAATTGTATGGACTGGAGAGGAGCCCAGATAACTTCCTGTTGGTTGTATGTGGGGGTGTGATTGTGGTTGCGGCTACGCGTAATGTTGCGACTGCGGATGATGTTGTGAATGTTGCTGGTGTTGCGACTGCGGACGGTGTTGCAGTTGCGGTTGGGGCTGTGGCTGCACTTGTTGTTTGGGTGCAACAGTGCTAGATGAGACCATGCACAAGTACGCAGTCTCATTTTGTGTCGATGGTGGTGACACTAAGGCGAAATGAGCCGTCATGGTGGTATCGGCAAACAACCCAGGGCCCACATTCAACAATGGGGAGGCTGTTGTGTTGTCAACCATGGTGTTGATTGCAGGGACAACATTGGCGTGTGTGGTCGTCTCTGGTGGCTCAATGGTGGTGATGGTAGAGATAACGTTGACAGGTGCCGTTAACCCTTGCAGATCATGATAAGTGAGTTGATCAACCGTCACAATTTTCCCTTCGTAGGGGAACATCATGAGACAGAAGACAGTTGATGCGACCGCTCTCATGGCGTACATACTAACTTCTTCCGAGGAGAAGGTTATAGTCCAGTTGAACATTGACAACCTCTATGTCAATTAGAACTGTCTTCCTGGCTAATGTGATGGGGACATGGGGGAGGATTCCTTGGGCTTTAGTGGGATGGCCATCATAAGCTTGCAAAGTTGTGGAGGATGGTTGCAGAATTGGTGATCCAAGTTTCTGCCAGACTAGGGTAGACATAACGCACATAGATGCCCCCTCATCTACTATGCACCGGTGCACAACCAAATTCTGGATAGACACCGGGATTTGGAAGGTGATGGTGGATGGCATGCGCGGTTCTCCATTCTCCATGTCGAATGTGATCAGCTTGGATTCGGAAGGGTCTATGGCCCCAAGGGCGGCTAGTAATGCTTTCCGCTATGTTGGGAACGTTTTGAGTACCTCCAGAGCGAACATGGCCGTTGGTGTTTAGGCCAAATCATCCACGATGCTATAGCTGACTACAGCTCTAGCCGTGGCATTATTGGCCACTCGGAGTATGGGGGGGGCAGGGGAAAGGGGGTAACTGAAGAGGTGCATTGACTGATTTGGACGTATATGCCGCTAATGTGTCAGCGGGTTCGGTGGTGGTTCCGTACTGATTCTGTCTGGTTTGTAGGTTGACCTCTGCAGTCGTCATGGCTAGTAGGTGGTGGACACATGTTTCAGCCATGGGAGGTGCCCCTAGAGCGTTGGGATTGGGTTGTGGAGGAGGTGCGGTTGCCACCAATCATTGGACTGGTAATGGGTTCTAAAGCACCATAGGAGGAGGTCCTTGTGGTGTCGGGTTGGGTTGGGCTTGATTTGTCGTGTTGGCGACCTGTTGAACCTCATTCTGAATGGCCTGCTCAGCGCAACCCATGAGGGGACACTCGAATGTGTAGTTCCCATAGACCTCACAGAGTGTGCATGGTTGGTTTGTGCTCAACGGGGCGTTGCGTCTTGGTGCATTTGGTCGTGGGGGATTTTGGGTAGGTCGGTTTGCTGCAACATTGTTGGGAGGGTTTGGTTATTGACTGCCTCCCTGCAGTTGGTTATTGACTTGGATCTGGGGCCGATTATTTCTAGCTTGCCCTTATTGATTGTTGGGGGCAGGCTGGTTGGGACAGTTTTGTTGTGCAAATAGTTGTCCCAACGGAGCAGGTGGAGCAGGGGCGGGGGCTTGAAACACTTGCACTGGTGGTGCATAATAAATTTGGGTGGGAGGCAGTGCCACAAATGTGGGAATTTTCCCCGTGTATTGTTGTGTCTGCCATGCCAAGGCCTGAGCTTGTTGCAGTGGTGCAGGTTGGGCGTAAGAAGTTGTTGCTCCAAACTGGGACATCATTCTTGCATAGTCCAGAGTTTGGTTTTGGTAGGCAACACTAACAGTGTTTCTTGGTTGTGGTGGAACTGCAGGTGGTGTCGGACGGTGCTGTGGCTGTTGGGAGACCGAGCCTATGATGCCTCGTGTAGCATGGGATTCCCCCGGTGCATCCTAGTAGGAGGTACCCAGATGAGGAGCATCTGGAATGACGGTGTAGAGATATCTAGACTGTGTGTAGATCGGGTCAAACTGTTGGGCTTTCAGTATGGCCTCTTCTTTGGATTGGGGACGTTCGGATGCGACGTCTTTTGCTTTGGGTAGGAGCAAGGTTTTGAGAAACCAATCTAGGAAGATCCCGTCGTCAAGTTGGATCTTGCACAAACTATGACATCGCCACCACTCGTGGATGTGGTCAGTTATATGGGTCGCAGTGCTCTGGCGGTAGGATAACAATATCTCCACCCCTTCGTCATATCTGACGGGGAGTTGGAAATACTGCAGGAACATGAAAGCTAAGGAGTTGAAATCTAGGTACTTGGCTTGCGGTAGCTCAATGTACCATTTGGTTGCGGCACCTGTGAGGGTGCATTGGAATAGTCTTAACCTGATCGAGTCATCTACGATGCTATTTGAGGAGCACCATAGATGAAATGTCATGATGTGATTTTGGGGACACTCCCCTGCCTTCCCTTCAAACTTGGGAATGTCTGAGGGAATTTTGATTGGCATGGGGGGCCAAAAGGTTTGATGGCGGATGGGGTCTTTTGTCAATCGAGCCAAATCAAGCAAGTTACGATGAGCCATGAAAGGTAGATTTTACCCTAGGTTGATGTGATATGGGGAAGGTATGGTGGTGGGGTTTGTAGGTGCATAATGTACCTACATAGTTGGGGGTGATGGTGGTGCCATTGTAGATGGGCCAATTCCCCCAAGTGTGGTGTGAGGGATAGTGTGGATGGAACAGCCACTGCCCCCATGTGTGACAGGAGGGGCAGTGTATGTGGAAGGGGCACCGGCCCTCTGTGTGATAGGAGGGGCAGTGTATGTGGAATGTCCACTACTCGCAAGTGTTGCAGGTGGGACAGCTTGAGTGGTTACTATGGGTGGTGGCAGTTGACTGATGACAGTTTGCATGACCATGCCGGGGCCACCTGCAGGGTTGTTGGTGATAATTTGTGGTGTGGAAATAGGTCCACTATCGATTGTTATGCCGAAAAATGGATCCGGGTTTGCACCAGCCATGGGGCTTGATGGTGTTATGTGCAGGTCTGGTTCAGACTGATATGGGTATAAATCTGAATCAGAGGTTGTGTGGCCTTTTGATGGTGTGAGAGGTCATCGAGAATGGTCTCGACGGTGTCAGTTCAATGTCCCAAATTGTGGTGGTTCACCTCTTCGGCATGAGGAAGAGCGCGGGGGATCAATTGTGTTAGATTTGTGTATCAAACTGGTGGGAATGATTTTTTGGACCCCCGTTTCAATGGCTTCCTATTGGCTGTAGGTGGTCACTCGGCCACCAAGACCGCCAGAAGACAGTGCTTGGCTTTTTCCTCACTGGTGTTCTACTCAATTAGTGGGGGTCGTTGCCTGTTTCGCTTAGAAATTCCTCTCAGCGGCCAGCTACTTTGGGGTTCCTGTGGTACTCCTCACAATGAGTTTCTAGGAAAATCCCAAGTACTTCCCACGGTTAAGGCAGTCAGGGACTTATGTCCTCAAAGACTGCAGATTTTTTAACTTAGTGTAAATTAATCAATTTTAGTGGCTCTCTCAGCGTCATGAACTGAGTGGGGTTGATTTACGTGGCATGGTGTGTATGTATTTCTGTGTTTCTGTTATTTGGTGGCTGCAAATGGTTTATGAATTCATCATATTGTGGTTGAAAGCAGTAAATGAACAGAAATTTTGTAGACATATACCATTTTTTACCCTGAATTGTGATAGCCTAACTAGGTGACTACCTTACACCTATATTCTTCTTCAACCAGGAGAAGGTGTTGAGCTCTCAACACAATGGGACTAAGCCCATCCGTAGATCCACAGGTCACCTCCAGGATGCAAGGTTGGTCAACAGGGAGGACGCTTAGCGCCGTGATAATCCCTCTTTCTCTACCCCCTCTACCTTCCAAGTCATCCGTTTTTAATGGTTTCGAACAATATTGGGTGAAGGGCCTATTACTATATGAGTTGTGCCCTTTGTCTTATCCTAGAATACCCCGAAGGGTGATGACTGGGTAGAGGAGGAAGGGTAAGCAAGATTGTTAATTTTATGTCAGTTTTAGTTAGGCTACGTTGATTAACCAATTAAAATTTTTGAATTTACACTTTGTCTGTACATGAAATTGCAGTTTACTGAAACAGAAACAAAAATGGAACTATTGTGCTAGACAGAGGCGGTTGAGCCGCACTGATAGTCCTTAGTAAATTGAAAATTAACTTCTGAGTGACAGACCGCACGTTTCGGGTCAAATGTGGCAAGGGGGTCACCAAATTTTTCTAGAAACAGGCGAGGGGGTCGCACAAATTTCACAGACAGAAGCAGTCTGCCTTTCTGAAGGAAGTCGCACCTTTTGAGGGAAAAAGGGCGACCTGGTCGCACCAGTGAGGCCTAAATGAGCGACCTGGTCTCCTGTTTGGGCCCGATAAGTGCGACCTGCTCCAGATTGGGGGTTTTTTTGATCCTGAGTCATATCCGGTCGACAGTAACCTGTATTGTGGCCAAATGGACTCGAATTTTCCTTGTGGAGGATCGACAGAAACAATAAACTGTAAATAAATAGGATTTAAACTAGATTTGACAAGAAATTTTAAACCTAGGGCACAAACTGAAATAAAAATTTAAATTTAAAAAACTGAACCAGGGATCCTGTGGGATCGACTTGGTATGGTCGCTAGTTCTGTAGCAGGGATTTCTCCCTTGCTACAGGGCAAGAATGACTACCTTCCGTCTATAGGACGGAAGGATAGGTTCCTGTGTGGAGATGAAAGAAAAATAAACGTAACAGAAAGGAAGAAAATAAACAGCCGGAAGCCCCTCTGCAAACATGGTTAGGGCTTGACTCTAGCTACTTGCAAACAACTATTAGAAACAATAAACCCACAAAAACATGTTAGAAATAAACCTGCAAAGAGAAAATGAAAACCTGCAAACAAGCTACAAATTAGATAAAAAAAAAGAAATAAAGCAAAACACACATGTATACCTTCTCTTTGGTGCAATGGGCCACCATGCCCTGGCTGGAAGAAGCACCTCTCTCTCTCTCTCTTGGCTATGGAGGAGCTATGGCTCAATGGAGGAATGAATGGAGGAGATGAGGGATGTGGGTGGCTTGAGAGACAAAGGGTCTCAAGGCATCCATCGGTAGCATAACAGTATGCAAGGGAGAAGTTGTTTGAGAGTGACCCCCACCCCTCCTTTTATAGCTTTTTTGGGGATTTTTAGGGTTTTAAGCCCTTGGTTAGGGCTTTAGCCCCTTTTTTGGGATTTTAGCCCCTTTCACCCTAACTTTAGCTCCTTTTAGGGTTTTAGGCTCCTTTGAGGGGTTTTAGACCCTTTTTGGAGGCTTTAGCCCCTATGAGAGTTATTTAGGCTCCTTTTTGGGGTTTTTAAGCCCTTTTACTCATTTTTAAGCCTTTTTGAGGGTGTGGGGGTCTAATGGGGTGATACAAAGGTCGTGCATGGGTGTCCTTGGGTGTTGTAAGCCATGTAGAGCTGAGTGAGGGGTTTTTTGGGTTAACATCCGTGATATAGTGGTATTTGATCTCGATATGCTTCAACTTGTCATGAAACACCAAGTTCTCCAACAACTTCACACAGCTCTAGTTGTTGCAATATATACAAGTAGCATTCAATTGGAGATCAAACAAGTCATATAGTAGCTTCCTCAGCCATATTGCCTCACAACTAGCTGAACAAGTTGCGACATACTTTGCTTCAGTTGTAATCAGTGCCATGTGGGATTGTTTCCTGCTAAACCAAGAGATCACACCTGATCCCATACTGAAGTAGCACCCCGAAGTGCTCTTCCTATCAATGGCACTGCCTGCCCAATCTGAATCCACATAAACTTCTAGGTTAATCTTCTGATTTGCCTTATACTTGAGCCCATAATCAACTGTACCCTTCAGGTACCTCAAAATATGCCTTGCAGCAACCAGGTGAACATGTCTAGGATCCGTCAGGAACTGGCTCAATGTGTTCATAGCAAATCAAATATCTGGTTCATGTTTGTCAGGTACAACAAGGACCAAATCATCTGATGATACATCGTAGCATCAACTGACCCTGATGAAGCATCACTCAATACATTTAGATTCGATGCCATAGGTGTGGTCATGGCCTTGCAGTCCATCATCCCGAACCTCTTCAGGATCTCTACTGCATACTTCCCTTGTCCCAGGGAGATTCCATCTACATTCTGCCACACCTCCATGCCTAGAAAGTAGTGCATCAGACCCAAGTCCATCATCTCGAACTCAGCATCAAGCTTCCTCTTCGTATCAGAAATCAACCCATCCTCACCTATTATAAACAGATCATCTACATATAGTAGGAGTATCTAGGGTTCTCTTCTTCAACCTTGTAGTAAAGGTTGAAATCCACTTTACTCTTGGTAAAGCCCAAACTGGATAGGAAGCTTCCAATTATGCCGTACCATGTCTTTAGTGCCTATTTCAAACCGTACATGGATTTCTTCAACTTGCACACATCATTTTCTCTGTCATGTGTCTCAAAACTGAGTCGTTGCTCTGCATACACTTCCTCTTCCACTACACCATTCAAGAAAGCAGTCTTGACATCCATCTGGTGTATCTTCTATTTCATCACTGCAGCCAGGGAAAGTACTGATCTGATGGAAGTGTATCTGATTACAGGTGCAAAAGTTTCTTCATAATCTATTCCTTCTTTCTGGGAGAATCCATAAGCCACAAATAGTTCTTTATATTTCTCTATGTTGCCATCTGTAGCATGCTTTCTCATAGAGATCCACTTGGAAGTCACAACAAACTTCCCCTCTAGTCTTGGGACAACATCCCATACATCATTCTTCATGATATACGAGTACTCCTTGATCATAGCATCCGTCCATTCTTTCTTCTCTGTCGCTTCTTCATAGTTGGAAGGTTCTTTATCAATGATATCACATAATAGAGCTACATATCCAGAGTAGGACCTAGTTCTTTCCTTTCTCTGTGCATTTCTTCTGGAGCCCCATATCTTTATGCACCTTGGATAGTCTCTCGTAGCTATGCAAGTTTCCTCTTGTGCGGATTTTTCTCATGGGGTGGACCTATAGGTTCCTGGGGTTCTTCTATTTCTCGATCTTCTTCTTGAGTTGCATCATTCATAGTTGTATCTTGAATTCTGGGTACTTCTGTTTCTTCAGGTTCTTCAGCAGGTCTCTTTCTGGATTTGTTGTAATCTAAGTCTTCATCAAATGTTACGTCTCTGCTGATGTCAATCTTCTTGAATCCTGGGAATTATATTCTATAATCCTTCGAACTTTCGCTATATCCCACAAATATACCCTTCTTCCCTAAAGGATCTAAATTTGTCCTCTTTTCTTTCGGAATGTGTATGTACACTGGACAACCAAATATTCTGAGATGACTGACTTCTGGTTTCTTGATGGATAAGACTTCTTCAGGTGTTTTGTTCTTGATTACTCTATGTGGAGTACAGTTTTGTACATACACAGCTGTTCTAGCAGCTTCTTCCCATAAATGCATGGGAAGATCTTGATCATGAAGCATTTGCCTTGCAACTTCCATAATTGTTATGTTCTTTCTTTCTGCAACCCCATTCTATTGTGGATTGTATGGAGTGTTCAACTCCCTCTTAATCCCTGAATCTCTGCATAATTATTTGAATTCATTTGATGTGAATTCTCTGCCATTGTCTGATCGAAAGGTCTTGATTTTCTTTTCTGTATGGTTCTCGATCAATCCTTTGAACTCTTTAAACTTACTGAATACTTCATATTTGTTTTTCAAGAAGTATATCCATGTCTTCCTAGAAAAATCATCAATGAAAGAAACATATTATACATACCCACTCAATGAAATAGATGACATCGGACCGTATACATCAGAGTGGATGATTTCCAAGATTCATTTTTTCCTTGCTCTCGCTACTTGGAAATGTCTTCTTTGTGTTCTTTCCTTTTGCACATCCTTTGCAGACACCGTCATGTTTTTCCTGAATTTCTAGAAGACCTTCAACAACCTTGCTTACAAGTGGTAGTTCTCTGTAGTGCACATGTACATCAAGCCTTATGTGCCAAAGTTCATTTGTCTCTACTGAGACATGGACCAAGGCTTGTCCTGGTTGGCCCTTTAGCTTGTATAATCCTCCCTCTTGCTCCCCAATGACAACTGCATCATCTATGGTCTTTCCCTTTGGCCACATAAGAATTTGGCCATCTAAAAATGAAACCCTCATTCTTTTTGCACCCAATGCAGAGATGGAGAGGGGGTTCTTCTTTAGTCCTGGTACAAACAAGACATTCTTCATCTTCATAGACTTTCTAGTGTCTAACTTGTAGGAGGATTCACCACTACCTTTTATTGGATATTGGTAGTCATCCCCAAGTTTCACCTTGTGGGGAGACTCATGTTCTGATAATTTCACAAATGATTCTTTGAATCCCGTCATATGCTTGGAAGCCCCACTATCGATAAGCCAATCCTTGCTCCCATGTGTGACAGTTCCCGTGAGGGTGGAAATCAAAACATACTCTTTATCACTTGAAGAATCTTCACTTTCTTGTTTGACTCTCTTCTTGGAAGGTTCATCATCCTCTGTAGCATGAGCATGATGTCTTCTTTTGTAGTTCTTCTTCTTTTGAGAGACACCTTTGTTTTTGGGACAGTTTCTGGAGATTTGTCCTTTCTCATCGCATGTAAAGCATCTGATACTAGAAATATCTCTGTTAAATCTTCTAGGGTTATCTTTCTGGTGAGAGTGCTTACCTTTATGACGATTATAGTCCATTCTTCTTTTCTTGGAGTGTACTGTGAGAGCTTGATCTTCACTACACATATTTTATTCTTGGGCTACTATTCGAGCTTCTTCTTGTGAGAATTCCTCCCACAGTCTACTGAAGGTGACTAGTTTTCTTCTAGCACAAATTCCTTGAATGAAAGAGTCCCATGACCTAGGGAGACCATTCAAGGTGTTCATCACAATTTATGCATTCTCCACTTCTTCATCCACTACTTCAAGTTGTTCTATGATCTGTGAGACCCTTGTAAAGTATGACTGTATGGTCTCCGCATTCTGGATCTTCACATTCTTCAACTGGTTCCTCAAAGTCATCTTCTGGTTTATGTTTTTCCCTTCAAATAGTTTGGTCAGGGCATCAAACATTTCTTTAGGTTTCTTTAGGGAGGAAACCTATGGTATGATGTGATCCTTGATTGAATCAACAATAATCCTCTTATCCATGACCAGTTTCTTCTTGTGTAAGGCCTTAACCTCATCTCCCTCTGGAACTGGAACATTTTCACTGATGTAAGAGTCCAACTCATTTTCTTCCAGGACCAGGGAGATCCTATACTTGCAGGCTCGGAAGTTATCAACTCCCTCAATATTTTCATCAAGCTTGGTGTGATGAGACATCTTAACTGAGAACCTCAAATGGAAATACAAAAGATTTATATATTACCAATTTGAGAAGCTGAAAACTGGATCTGGAGTTGATCCTCTGTAATGCTGGTTTTCTAGTTCCAGGGAAAATTAGGGTTTGACTTTCCCAAAGTTCTACCCAACCAAAAACCTTGATTTTTGTCTCTAACTTCGATTTTGAGGAGGAGAGCAATCCTATCCTAGGATCACTCAAAAATTCCTCTTCAGTGAAAATCCCTAATTTCCCGATGTAGCGGTAGGTCAAAAACTAAAAATGCTCATAATCAGATTTTGCTTCGATAGAAATATGTGCCCTTCAATGCAGGTTCATCCTAGCCTCCTTTTGCTGATGGATTGTGGAGAGAGATCCAAAAAGTAAGAATCCCTAGCTTCCGCAACTGCATAGTGTCTTCTTCTCAGGTTACCCCTGATACCATGTTAGATTTTTATCAATCAGACATTATTATCTTAGGATCTTATCTGAGAGAATAACATGCACACCAATCAATCACAAGAGACAATAGACACGGAGATTTTCCTCGGGGAAACCATAAAGGAGAAAACCCCGCAACTTCCTCAGAGATAGAATAAGCACCAATGGCAGTAATAAAACCCAAAGACAGTTAGATGATCTCCAACAGTTGTTCTCTCTCCTATCCCAACTCCTTCTCTCTCACTCATGCACTACAACTAAGTGTGAGTGACTGTGTGATAAATAGAGAGGCTCACTCTCTATTTATACTATTTCCCGACTTGACAACAACTTACTAGGGTTGAATTCTCTAGGAGAGTCTAATAACCCTAGTGCCCGAAACTATGGGGACTTTAACCCTTGATCAACAAGGAAGGGTTAACCTCTATGACTTTACATGACTTGATTACATTAATGATTCTTCCGATAGGAACATCGAGGACCAATGAAATACAATATATCAAATATACAAGTGAATACATTCCGAAGTTACAAATACATCAACAGTCTTGACTAGCCCAGATTATGCCAAAGAGTTTCAGATATTTTCCTTTTCCTCAAAAGATACTATTGCCGGAGTCTTGTTACAAAAGAACAAAGAGGGTCAGGAACAACCAATTTTCTTTATGAGTAGGTCCATACATAATTCAAAGCTAAAGTACACTATAATGGAAAAACTGGCCTATTCCCTTGTTAAATCTTTAAAACACTTTAGAACTTATATTGGATACTCTAAAGTAGTTGGTTATGTGCCCCATTCAGCGGTGGAAGACATCTTATCACAACAAGAATGCCTTGGTATAAAGGGAAAGTGGGTATCAAAAATCCAAGAGTATGACTTAGAGATTAAACCCACCAAGTTGATTAAGGGTCAAGGTCTTGCTAAAATGATGACATAGGGAAATGAGCAGGCCTTAGGTTTGATTTGTCAGAACAGTTCATCATCCTCAACCATTTCAACAGAGCTTAACCGTCTTCAACAGCAACAGTGGTATTCAGATATAATTTTCTATCTCGTCAACCTGACTTGTCCTGAACATCTAATCGGCCACAAAAGAAGGTCATTACGGCTACAAACCACTAAGTATTGTCTTACTCAAAATGGTTTGGGTTGGAAAAACCTGGATGGTCTCATACTTAGGTGTGTAGATGAAGAAGAGTCTAAGAAACTCTTAGAAGAATTTCACTCAGAATTTTGTGGTGGTCATTTTGCAGCCAAAACTACAGCCCACAAAATTCTTAGAGCAGGATACTATTGGCCCACCTTATTCACTGATGTGCACAAGACTGTTAGGAATTGCAAGAAATGTCAACTATTCACAGGAAAACAGAAACTTGCCGCACTAACTTTAAAGCCAGTAGTAGTCCAAGCCCCTTTTTAGCAATGGGGTCTTGATTTCATTGGTAAGTTTAAGGATAATTCAAGTAATGGTTACACTTGGATTTTGATTGCAACTGGTTATTTTACCAAGTGGGTAGAGGCCATACCTACTAAAGCAGCAACCGAGAAGGTGGTAATGGATTTCCTTGAAGATAAAATCATTACTAGATTTGGGGTGACAACTAAGATAACCACTGATAATGCCAAGGCTTTCAGCTCAGTAGTGATGTCTTCATTATGCTCTAAGTATGGTATCATCCTATCCCACTCCTTGAACTACTATCCCCAGGGAAATGGTCTTGCTGAGTCAAGCAACAAAAACTTCATGACCATCGTTAAAAAAGTTGTTGGTGATAATACGAATTCTTGGGATAGTAAAATCAAGTTTGCACTTTGGGAAGACATAATAACCAAGAAAAGTGCAACAGGAAAGTCTCATTTTGAATTAGTCTATGGTAAAAATCTGACTTTACCAATTCATCTCAAGTTACCATTGTATCAGGTTCTACAAGAGTTGGGATCAAATCAAGATGATTATCAGAGCAGGATGCGTGAGATGGTAGAGTTGGATGAAGTCAGAAGAAGGGAAGTTGATCAGAGTGTCAGAAATCAGAATAAAATTAAAATAAATTTTGACAAGTCATCTAGGCCTAGATCTTTTCAGAAGGGAGATACAGTATTGCTATGGGACAAATGAAGAGAAAAGCCTAGAAAACATGGAAAGTTTGATAGTTTATGGATGGGTCCCTATATCATTCATGACATAGCCGGTGTTAATTCGTTTCATTTAAGCGACATGGATGGTGAAAAGCATAATCTTCCAGTGAATAGGAAGCTTCTGAAGTTATTCTTCAAGTGGCAACATCTGATGCCCAGGGGGGCATCTTTGTATCACGAATTTCTAACCCTTCCTTTGCATTTTATTTCCTAGTTTAATTTATGTATAATAGATTGTTTACATGTAAATTCCTTTGTTGAATATCATTTTGTATTATAAATTGCAACTTGTTATTTCATTTGGTTATATATGCATGTGACTGACTTATTTAGTTTTGTGCAGGAACAAGAGATTCAAGGATTCTCGTGTGATTAATTTTCACGAAGTTCAGATCAATCACACATCCCACAGTTGGAGCCAGATGTTACCAACTATGTTTCACTAAGTTGGATTTCTAAACGAGCTGCCAAAGATGAACAATCACTTGTTCAAAATTCAGAGTTCAGAAGTCCTTGCATGCCTTCTTAGGCCCTTTTTTTAAATTTTTTTAACATGTTCATTCCCCATGGGGAATTGTAATAAAATGAGTTAGCATGATGGCTTTATGTAAAAGGTTTGGCTTCTTAGGACTTATTCATTAATTCATTATTCTAGGGTTTTTTTTCCTTGTTAATTATTTATTGTTTTTAAGCAATAAATAATTTTCGAGTTTTTCACCCAAACCTCCAAAGTTGGAATAATCGCATTAATTAATTAAGCCTTAAGAGGTTATTAAAACCTATGTGTCGATGTATATTACCATGCTATTAATTATTTTTAGTCATTATGAACATGTTTTAAGTCCCTCATAGGTTTTTTTAATTTTCGGGAAAAAATTATTTTTTCCATTTTTACAAGCTTATTTTTAATAAGTTAAATGTAAAAGTGTGGCTAGGAGGTTGTTTTTCCATGGGGGTGCTCATTTTTTAACTCAGAGCAGCCAATTAACCCCTAGACTCACTTTCCTAAGTTTTCGAGTAATTATTCAACCCCAAAATTAATAATTACTCGAAAAAACCAAAAACCCAAGAAAAAATGAAATATTAAAAAATTCGGCAATTAAAAAAAAAAAAATTGCCAAAAAAGAGTTGGGTGACTTGGAAAATCATTTTGGCAAGTATCCGGGCAAGGGAGACAAGCTAGATGTTTCTATTTCATTGAATTTTATGAGTTGTGAATTTCCTCTCCAAGTGGGGACACTAGCTTGTGTGGAAAAGCTCATGGATTGGAAAAAGGTTTGAGTTTTAGCAAGTGGCATGGCCATCATAGGATGTTGCCATAATATGCATCATTTTCCACCTCACTACACCTCATAGCCACCTCTTCAACCCTAGCACATCCTTGAGGAGGATGCATCCCCTCTCTCTTTGCCGGTTTTCTATTTAAGCAAGGCAACCCCTCCTCATTCTTCACGAAAGGTTTGGGCATTGAACTTTTTCCATTGTATGTTATAATTTTCATCATTGTGGAATAAAGTGAAGGCTTTGGAGGCATACTTGTGTCGGGCATTAGTGTGTGGTGATCTCTTGCCATGTATGAGGTATAACTGTATCGATTTCTTGCTCCATTATTAGTTGTTCTAACCGGTTCTTCTGAAGGATAAGTAAGTAGTTTCTTATTTGTTTCTTGAGTTTTTTTATGCAAGTAGATCTTAGATTTGTATGTTTTACTTGTTTATATGCATACTATCTAGTTTTTATTTTGCTTAAATACTCCCAGATATAACGCTTTGGTGTAGTATTGTTCAAATTTATGTAGGAATATCTAGCGTGGAGGATTGATGGATCTTGTTTGATTCCACCACATATTTGCGATTTGTTTTGAGAAGATTCAAATCCCTCCGCTCTCTATTTGAGGACTCCATTGCCCAAGCTTCAAAGCTTTGGGGCATCCTTCTTTTCCTTCATCCGTCACATTAAGAAATTTAAATTTGTGGTTGCTAGTTTTCATTTTGCATATTCAAATCCCACTGAAATATTGAAATATCTTAGCTTTCTGATTTATATATGCAAATTTAAATATTCAGATATGCTTATTAAAGTTTTATTGTACAAGATCTAATTGCAAGGAAGTACTAGTTTGAGTCTTAAAATTTCCTATCTTTAACGTACTTAAATGTTCTTGATCAAATTTTTATGTTTTAACCTGATTTATCATCATATTTAATAAAAATTGTTCACTTTTTTACAAAAAAGATTGGTCTGATAAAGAGGCATTCTGGCGAAATTCTGAAGATCTAAGTCAAACCGGAAGCCCCTCTTCTCATACTTCTTCCATTGGCCATTTATCAAAGGACTTTAATTGTAAAAAAACTTGTTGTTCCTATTCTACAAAGGAACACAAGTACTTATTTATTCTAGTCATTGTAAAAATAAGAGAAGCAAGTGGGAAGCCAAGTGCCCACACCCCATCCCCCCAGGGGGGATTTGCACGGTTTCATTTTTTTATTTTTTTAGTTTTTCTTTATTTTTCCAGTTTTTTTTTAATTCCTAAAGTAAAATTAATCAATCCGTCTGTGTTCTGGGTAAAGAGAGTATCGACATTGAGATTTAAAAAACTCACACTTAGCTTAAAAAAAAACTTAAAATATCCAAGACTTCAAGGCCACGTATGCTCTACACCGTTGCAGCTTGTTTGATCAGTTGGTTGTATGAGAAAGGGATATGAGTTAATATATTAAATAGGAAAATCCATACAAGTGATTATCTCAAGAACTCGGAAGGTTGCAAATGGTAACTACTACAGAGTCAGGGGGCTACTCCAAGCAGGTTCATCCTCACCCCGTTGGACACTTGGTATTACCGCTTTAGCACTCAGTTCGAAGGGACTTGAATTGTTGGGCCAAACCCACAATTAACCCAAGCCCTTAATTACTCACTTAATAATCTTAAAATTGACCAACTGAGACAGCTATAATACTTCACAAGACTTCACTAGAAACCCTTACACAAGCACTCCATTAGCACTAGTCCATTTCGACAATCTTATTTGTTTTTATGCTTAAGTTAATTTATGTGTTGTGTGGAATGTTATTTGATGTGCTAGTTATTTATATCATTTTCAGTTCATCTTAGTTGTGATATTTTATTTCATATCATCTCTTAGACTAATTGTTTTATTTCATAGATTAAACACCATAGTTTACTTTACTAGGGACCAGCCCCCTTGGCTTCGCTATGAGAGAGCCTAGATGGAGGAGTCAAGATCAAGTGATGGCACTTGAATCTTGCTTTCCCCCAAGGTCGCACCCAGTGGCTTGAATATTTATGCCACGTGACTCGAGGTGCGAATTAGGCGGCAACACATTGAACTAATTTCCTCCCACGTGGAAGGGAAACTAGCTCCCAAGTAGCATTTTTCCGAAGAGAATTAAAATCTTCGTCCATAGAAGCTTTCCATATCGGATCTTTCCGAGCATGGTAGTAAGACTTAGTATATGAACCTATCATTAGAAAATAGTTCTCGGATAGTAAATCATCATGGCAAGAGAGAGCAATACCTGCTCTTTGAAATTCAGGCCGGATTCTTCTCGGATCAGCAGGATTTCCAATGTTTTCCCCAGCAGAAGAAAGTGTCTTCTTGGCCCAAGTTGGGAGATATGTTTGCACTTCAGAATCTGATTCTGAATCTAATATTTCTTGTTCACTGATATCATATATCATTTCTACAAAATCATATTCATCATTCCCATTTTTGTCACCCAAATTGTCAGCAGAGCAGGCAGAAAAATCAGCAGAATTTTTTTCAACTAGCTCTACCTCTTGGAGAGGCTCATCAAACGTAACACTTTTTTCGATGAAAATTTGCTTTGTTCTGATATTTATCAGCTTGAATCCCTTGGATTCTTCTAGATATAATATAAACAGACATTCAACACTTTTCGGTTGCAAATATTTCCTCTTATCAGACGGAATCCGGGCCCATGTAGTGGACCCAAACACCCTGAAATTTGACACATCCGACTTGTGTCCAAAATAGGCTTTGAAATGTGTCTTACCCTTCACGAGGAGTGAGGTACTCTATTATGAATGTGTGCAGCAACATTCATGGGCTCAACCCACAAATTTACAGCCAATCTCTTTTCTTCTAGCGTGCATGTGGTCATCTTCTTTAGAGAGCAGCGTTTCCTTTTCGCTACACCATTTTGCTAAGGGGTGTAGGTAACGGAATGTTGGATATTGATCCCACTGTCAGAACATATATTCAGAAACTCAGTACTGATATATTCCCCTCCATTATCATATCTGAGGGATTTGATATTTTTCCCATAGGCATTTTCAACCAGTGCATTCAATTCTATGAATTTTTCTAAAACTTCTCACTTTTTGTTGATGAAAAATACCCAGGTGTATCTAGAAAAATCATCTATGAAGGTGAGTACATACCGAGATCCATTCATGGATGTGATGGGAATTGGTCATCTGATATCATAATGCAACAACCCTAAGATACTTGATGCATGACAAGCCTTCCCCCGATCAAATTTATGCTCAGAATGTTTTCCCACAACACAACCCTTGCAAATTCCTTTGGTAGTTCTGATTGTTGAGAGGCCTTCAACCATAGAATTTTTATGTAATTGCTACAAGTAATTAAAATTTAAATGATCATATCTCTCATGCCAGAGTCTACTGACCTCATTTCCATGAGTCAGAAGAGGGGTGGGCTTTGCATCCGCTAGAAATGAGAAAACTCATAGGCTTTTGCATGATTGTTTGCAAATCATTTTGCAACAAGTTTCCTGGATGCAATCTCATTGATTTCCACATCATCGAGGCTGAAGGTTAATCTCTTGGGCACTCCAATATGAGTCATTTGATAAACACTTAGGAGGTTGGAGGCAATAGAGGGTACATACAGAACATTGAAAAAAGAGCCATGTTCAATATTTATTGTACCTTGTCCTTTCTATATGATGGTGGAATCATCTCCCACGTGGATGGGGATGCTCTTGTCGGTGTCCAGGGAGGAAAAAGAATCTCTTCTTTCCATCATGTGATTCTAAGCTCCAGAGTATATGAGAAGAGCTGTGGGCTTCGAGGTGCTTTCCATGAGAGCATGAGCTCTTTCTTGCTGTGGAACCAATCTTGATTCTCTCTCCTTAAAAAATTCTCAGGGAGATTGATGTTTTTTTCTCTCGAGGAGAGAGGTTATCTCATCAAGTTTCTTTTTCATGCAGGAATGCTCAGGGTGGAAGCCCTTCCTGTAGTAAGAACACTTGACTTTCTCCTTGCCTTGATATCCTTTGTTCTTGTGTTTCTTAGAGCTGGAAGGCTCCTCTTGCTGGTTCTTTTCTTTAGGCTTTGGAGCCTCTTCTTTTTCCTTTGGATTCTTCTGCTTCCCTTTTCCTTTCGAATATTTTGACCCTGAAGCAAACAAAGATTGATATTTTGAGGATATTATGATCCCCATCTGAACAATCTTATCATGCTCATTAGTAAGAGTCTTGATGAAGGAATGAAGAGAAGAAATTTTCCAGTTTGGGGTTGTGAGCTTCCTTGTGCGGAATGATGAAACAAATATGGAATAGTATGGACCCAATTTGGAGTGGATAGCTAGGATGAGATGGTCATCCTCCTTCTCCACCTTGCATTGCTCTAGCTGGAGGACTAGATGTTTGAATTTTGTGAAAAATCCATTCATGGATTTGAAATTGCTTGGATTTAGGGAGAACAACTCGTTCTCAAGCTGATAGATTCGAAGATCATCCTGTTTATCAAACAAGGTAGCGAGATGGTCCCAAATCTCCTTCGGAGTCTTCAATTCTGAGATGTGGAAAAGAATATCCTTGGAGATGGGAAAAACATAGAAATCCATAGGCCTCATCTAGTTTATTCCAGTATTTTATCTTCTCTGCAGCAACATTAGGCTCCAATTCTGTGTTCATGGTGACCTGGTAGAGCCCTCTTGAACGGAGTTGAATTTCCATATCTCCCTTCCATTGATGGTAGTTGAAAGAGGTGAGGAGATCTAGAGAATGAGCCATGGAGCTACTGTAGCGAATGCAATGAACCTGTAAAAACCTACAATCAACACAATAAAGTCACCGTAAGGTCGAACAGCCTACACATTTCATATTTTCATCACACCCATCATAAATGATCAAGCAAGCTTGATCAACAATTCCTTAAGTTGGGGTATTAAGTGGTAAACCTTCTGCTTCTGGTGCAGAGCTGGAATTTGAGCTTTTGCTCAATTTTGCATGCAAGATCCGTCAAAATCCATGTTTTTGGATAAAATAGCTTCGTCCCGCCGTGGCTCTAATACCATATTAATTCTGTCACAGCTATCTTGGGACAAAGTATAAACTCACAAGTGATTCATTTGACAAATTACACATGAAATTATGCAGCGGTATTGCAATAAGAGGTTGCAGTTATGTATAATCAATAATGGAGTGAATAATACAATACAATCTCATGTAGAATGCATGAATGCCAAGCTAATTCGAATACTCAAGGAGGTCATTCAAATTACATGGATGAGTGTAGCTTAACTGAATGTCAGACACACTCGGCACACTTAGTTAACCACTAAAGTGATCAATAACTGACTGTCGCACCAAGTCCTAACTGAATCAGAGTGCAATAGATTACTGGGTCTAACTGAATGTGACTCAACACATTTCACTGCATGTCCAACTCAAGGTGGTAGCAAATCCCTAACTACAAGTAGCTCCGATGGAGTTACTTGAAGTGCCACTTGTCATTAGAAGTGGTTGGAGGCACCCTAGTTGACTCCAGTTCATAAATATTGGCCAAAAATAGACAAATAATAGATGGAGTCTCATTTACAACTCAGCTTAACTTCCGGACCCATGGACCAAGGTTGGGGACCACTTCATCACTGCCCTGCAATCTTCACACATTCGGTTAACAGACAAAGCAGACGAGCTGATTTGGGAGCATGCCCATCATGGGCACTACACACCTAAAACTGGCTATCAGCAACTCTGCTCCCAACAATTCCAGCAAGATCAAAAATGGTGGCAGGCGGGTATTTAGAAGCTCAAGTATCCGTTAAAGGAAAACATCTTCATGTGGTGCACTCTTGCAAATAAAATCCCTACTTGGGATTATCTCCAAAAAAGACAATTTGCAGGACATGGCTGGTGTTGTCTTTGTAAAGACAATGAGGAAACTACAAAACACCTCTTCCTAAGCTGCAAGTTCTCCAAGCAAGTATGGGAGCACTCACAATCTCTCACCTCCTCCAGATTTAGCTGGGTAGGCGCCACACTGGAAGATGCATGGAAAAATTATTCATTATCACCCTTGACCACTCAGACAAGAGCCCTCCCGCTTATCCACCTGTGGGGAATATGGTTAGCTAGAAACTAATCCATCTTCCTTGAAAAAGCCAGCTCCCCGGAAGAAGTAGCAAGGAAATCACTTGACATTCTTTCCTACTTTCCCCAAACAAAGAACAACTCCAATCCGAGAGTTATCACTGAGGAATAGTTGGAAAAAGATATCCCTTGGGATTTTTTTGATGGAGCCTCTGAGGATTTGAAATGTGGGGGAGGAGCCACCCTCTTCCTAAACCCAACTCATCACTTCCAAATTTCAATGGGACTAGGCTCTGGAACAAACAATTATGCTGAACTTATGACTTTAAAGCTTCTCCTATGTTTTGCAATTGAAAGAAATTGTAAAAATCTACAAGTATTTGGTGACTCTATGGTTGTAATAAATTGGATCAATAAAATTCAGAAGTGCAGAAACACCTCACTAGATGCACTATTTGAAGAATTTAGCAGACTTCTTACAAATTTTTAATCTCTTTCACTCAAACACGTCTACAAGGAACGAAACATGGATGCAGACAGACTTTCAAAGGCATGAATAAATATGGAGTGGAGAACATCGGAAATTCACAGAGACGAAGGAGACAGAGGCCAATGAGTTCTATCATAGGCCATTCATGGATCTGCCACCAGGCCAAGGCAGTTTGTAGACATTTTTGCAGAACAACTCTAAAACTCTAACAGTTTTTTGGTTTCAAACAGGATCTCAGTTTACAGCCACAGAAAAAGTAAACGCTACTTACAGTTTTTCCAGCAGGAAGCTCCCTAGGGGAGAAACAATTGCACATGACAGTTTTTGACTCAGCTTGGCTTCTTTTATTGCGTTTATGTACAAAAAAAGGATATGCATCAGATGTGATGCGATCTTATGTTCTACTAGCAGCAGGAACAATACATACTTTTGTATGTAAACATTTTTTGATCAATATAAACAGCTTTTTTTCTTTTGGAAAAAAAAAACAACTCAACTTAACTTATTATTAGGTGAAACAACAATCAGTTAGCAATTAGGTGCACTTATGACACTCAGTGCACCCAAGAATTGCTCCCTGTTTGAAGGAGGAAGTCCAATTAGCCTCCCCCAATGAAGGAGAAGGCTTAGTTGGCCTCCGGTTTGCTCATGGTGATGTCATAGTGTGCTCATATAATGCCAACTAAGTCAATTGAATTTAGGATAATGGGTAAATAAACCAAAATTGACCAAATAAGTGTGCATGTTGGTTAAATGACTCCAATAGTTTTAATGGGCTAATAATAACGAGCCTACTATAGCCTATTTAATATGGCCACAACAAAGCATATCCCTCTTAGATTTCAAACAGATTCAAATCCAACGAAAAAACATACCTTCCTATTTAATGTGGCCACATCAAAGCATATTCCCCTTGGATTTCAAACAACTTGAAATCCAAGTAAAAAACATACCGTCCTATTTAATGTGGCCACATCAAAGCATATTCCCCTTAGATTTCAAACAGCTTGAAATCCAACGAAAAAACATCCCTGAAACATGCCTATTGCTACCGCATTAAATAACCTGCAACGTATTGGTTATTGTTCACCATCGTAATCATCCTGAGCGAACGTATGATGAGCTCAAACACACACCGTTATTTTCTCCCAAAGAATTCTGTAATTATCAATTTACTATGGTCTAACTGTTGGTCCATTTGTGCCAATGGAACTGCATCTTATTTGGACCATCAATGGTCATGCCTCAATTAATCACGCTTTTCTTGCTGTGCATGATAGATGATAACTTTTGACTAATTTGACGATTCTATGTCCGTTTTAGTGGCTGAGCGTTTCTCCTGTACATTAACCACCGCCTTGATACCTCTTCATTGATAATAGTCACATAACTGTTGCTTGAGACATTTGTTGGTAACCATGAGAGGATTCGAAAGGTTTCTATCGCAGATTCAATCTTTGAAGAATTAAAGCCAGGTTTTTCAAATTTCGAATCCAGTTCACTGACCCCTCCCAGACTTTTTGCGATCTCATCATTGGCATTATCATCAAAAGTTCAGTGCTACAAAGCAGCAAGAGAAAACTCAGAATCAATCTTTCACGTGGCTTTTGCGGCCTGGAGTATGGTGGCAACGAAATAATAGTTTGTCCATCAATGTTCAGGCCAAACTGCATCTTTAGCATAATTGGATGCACTTCTCTTCTAAAGTCATCGCCAAGAAACTGCTAAGAGATCAGACATAAACTTATAAAATTCAAGGAATCCAGTTGTTGAACCAGATCTAAAGTGTCCCAGCTCCATTACACAATGATTGAGCATGTAGTCTACAAGTAAAGCATTCAATGGAAGTTTTTCAGCCTTTTTCTTCCTCTCTTTGGTTTTTCTCTCTCAGTCTGTTTCCATTTGCCCTCCATTAGCGGCTTCTTATTTGAAAAATTTTCCACCTCCACTAGCATCATTCTGAAGAAGGTAGGGAGTCATCAAAGAACGACCTTGTTGAAAATGACCCCTTTGAAGCTACGAGTCCAGCAAGCTGTCGTTGATCAAATTTTTTATCTTCATATAATATTTCTGTAAAGTGTGCATGTCATCAATATGACCATCCTAATGCAATCTCGCTGATCCAGCCCTGAAATCACTGTGGAGTAATTTCAGGGGTTTAACAAGTGGAGAATTTTCACTATCTTTGCTGAGGCCCAATCACAATCCAGTGAACAAGGCCCCAAAATATCTGAGCCATAGAGGACTATGGGTCAGATAAGGGTGTCCATGAGAGACATATTGGATGAGATTTTCACTATCTTTGCTGAGGCCCAATCATAATCTAGTAAGCAAGGCCCCCAAATATCTGAGCCATAGAGGACTATGGGTCAAATGAGAGTGTCCATGAGAGACATATTGGATGAGATGTCTTGAAAATTGTGTTTGAAACACTTTCTCTGGAGAATTGCTAGGGATTCATAGATTTTGTTGATGCGGGGTTGAAGGCCATGTCGTAGACTAAAATGAGGACCTGTGAACTGCACCTCGAGTAGGTATAGGTTCTAGTGATCTCAATCTCATCCCCTCTAAAAAATAAATGAATATCAATGAGTAACTTCTTTGATCCATTGAAAATTACGACTTTGGTTTTTTTTCCCAAATTGACTGCAAATTGACGAAGGTCACAAAAGAGGGCCGATGCATCTAATTGTTTGTGTAATATCTTTGGAGATGAGGCCAAGAAGACCACATCATCAACAAAAAGTAGGATGGAGATCACGATTTGATGGAGAAGAAACCCATCGTTTTCCTAAATGTTCTCCTAAAGGAAAGACTCCAGCTCATTAATGTAGATCCCAAATACAATGGGGATAGTGGGCACCACTATTTCACCCAAATGGTGCTCCTAATGAAATCTGAGGTCTCGTGGGCGATGTGAAGACAACCAAGAACTAACTCACATAATGTCATAATGGGTATATCAATGTCTATGAGCCTCTATATCAATGCCACTCTGGGTATAGAGTCAAATGCCTTTTGATAGTCTACAAACCAACAATAAACTTTCAAAGAATCGTGGCATGCCTCATCAATAATGGGTTGGCGCATAAGATTGTGGTCAATTGGCTATCGTGTCGGTCTGAATCCAACCTGACCTCTAGCTTTGAGCTATCTCCACTCAAGCTTCCTATAAAGTTGCATATGGAGGAAAATAACATAAAGTTTGGAAAAAGTGTGGCCGACCATGTTTGTTCTATAGAAGATTTTGTCTTTGAGTTGTATGGCCCTTCAAACTTGAAATTGTATGGTTGTACCTGTCAAAATCATATCTGAAAAATACACTAGCACTTCCACAAGTTGTGAGATATCTCTAACTAACCACAAGAAGAAGACATCCTTGGAAAATAGAGACAAAATCAAAGTAATGCTTCACTTTTGACGGAATAGATTTTCCACAAACATATTTTTTTGGATTTTCCTAATATTCCATTTTTAGGGATTTTTGGAATATAATAATTTTTCGTATTTTTTGAAATAAAGATATAGAGATTTTAAAAATTTTGAAGACAATGAAAGTAGACCTTAGCCTTATTCCTAGGGAAACAAGAGATAAGTTTTATGTACCTTCCTTAAATTAGCAATTCAATATTTATAAATTAGGGAAAATATTAAAAACCCTTTGGTTAAAATAATCCTTTACCTAATTAGGACAAAATGTGTATTCCAACGCCCACAATGAGAGCTCCTTTAAGAGGAAAATCTCCACTAACAAGGATAATAAGATATAGAATAAAACTCTAATTGATATAGCTAAGATGCCTAAGAGAAATGTTAGACAAGAGATTAAAAAATATTACCCCACATTGAACAAGGAAATGAGAAGAGGGGAAACCCTAGAATCCTTTCCTTAACAAGAGTTATCAACAACCATTCATTGGACCAACCTTGAAAGATTAGAAAACCCTAGAACATCCATAAATCATCCTTCAATCCAAGAGAAACATGTCAAGAGAGGAAGTGCACTACACTTGAGAGCTAATGTATACCAAGAGAAAGAAAATAAAATCCATAACAAACCCATGATCTTGCTTCATAATTCTTATAAATGAGTGGGGTGATCTATTTATAGGGAACATCCTCATTTTTCTAATCTCTAGATGACCTTACAAAAGTGATTTGCAAATTAAATTATGGCTTGTCACCCACAAATTGGTCAGGGACTAAAACCTAAGAGATAAATTAATGATAAATAAGCAAAAGGATTCAACTAAGATGAAATGTTGAGCCAAAAAGGAGGACATCATTACCCAACTAACCCGATCGACATGCTTTTCCCTCAACACCCTCTTTTTTTTTTCTAGGTACAACCTTCAATGAGATATTCTAAGGCGGACGTCTTCACTTTATTTGACCTAGATGACTAAGAGGGGTAATACAACACAATAAGGTCCAAGTAGGTATGGAAGAGGTGTCCTAAAGCGAGTATGACAATCCTTACAAGCACAATCACCTTGAAATGAAAGAGCCTTAATACATTATACCATTAACTCTTTCAACATACAAGACATTTTTCTCTCTAAATCCTTGTTTTTATGTAGATGCGTTACTATCTAAGTTCATTGAATGATGTCTTTTAACTTGTGTTAAACATTGTACTTTTGCAAAAATTAAATCAAGAGAACAAAAGACAAATAAGCACATGTATCCATGAAGACAACACATTTGATGAAGAATTTCTCCAGACCCCTTGGCTACATCTCCGGGTCTACTTCAACCAGCAAGACCACTCAGTTAATCTTCAACTTCCAAAATTACAATAATAATGAATTAAAACATGTGCATTGAAGACCCCCTTCAATTATGGACTTCTTATTGAAAAAACAACATTGCTTCATGACACAACCATCATGCTCTCTTTCACAACTTCATTCCACGAGCCTCAAACCTCGAGCATAACCACGTTCTCCCAAGCAACATATCAAAATAATCTCTCTAACATGGCCTCTAACAAGTACATCAAAGGCCTTAACAAAGTTTCCAAAGAAACTCTCATTCAAAAGCTTCATATAACCTCTAAGAAAAGACACCAAGAACTCTCCTCCAAAACATGGCTTAACATGGCTCTCTCATGACCCTTAAGACTTGGACTCCTCCATATTCTTACAAAAACATGCCCCCCATCATGGGAAAAAACCCTTGGCATGAATACCAAAAGGTTCCAAAACTTCCACCCATGTTTAAAATATTTGATCCCAAAATTAAAAGATAAAAAATATGGTCAAACATCCATATAATATCCTTACGTAACAAAACCAATCATATAATATAAAAATGGTCATATCCAAAACCATATGGAGATTCGTTGAACATAATCCATGGTATGTCTTATTTTAGGCATAAAATATACTATGTTGTTTTGAACCACCTCCAACTATAATTCATGCCAACTGTGTGATAAACATGTTTCAACCAAAACAAATCCCACCAATATCTAAAATTCAATTCATAAAATTCTTCAAATCTTGATTGGTTCCGATAACTTTAGTTATATGTAGCTAAATATGGATGAATCACTAAATTTTGTGGAACTTCCGCTATGTTTGGTAGAGCTTCCAATTCATTAAATAATAAATACCATTTAAATAAAGTTTCATTCACATGCCTTTCAGTGAATGGCTTGTGGCATACTTTGTAAATTTAAGGACCTCATGAAAGAGGTTATGGGTTCAATACCTACAATGTTAACTTTGGCAAACACAGACTCATTTTTCCTTCCAAAGGGGTTCCATGTGGCATCCCATCATTGGGCCACATGGTTGCTTCTCATTCACTATCTTCTAGCTAATTACCACGTCATTACCACATCATCACCACGTCATCGACTGGCTAATTACCACGTCATTACCACATCATCACCACGTTTTCCTTCCAAAGGGGTTCCATGTGGCATCCCATCATTGGGCCACATGGTTGCTTCTCATTCACTATCTTCTAGCTAATTACCAAGTCATTACCACATCATCACCATGTCATCGACTAGTTAATTACCATGTCATTAGCACATCATCACCACGTCATTGACTGACTTTATATTCATATTGATACATCATCGGATGATTGTATATTCATATTGACACATTATCAACTCATTTGTCAAATAGCTATATGACCTACCACATGGAACCCTATGGGAGTTCCACATGGCACTCCTTACCAATTTTTTATATGTTGTTGAAAAACTTCAGAATGCAAAACATTTTGCATACGACCTACATTTGATGTGTCGTTCATGCCATTAGAATTATCTAGATGATCTCCATGAAATGGTTCTATTATTTTTAACAAATGAACACTTTTATTTTTATCCTTCTAGGATCCTCCTGAATCAATCCTCCCCACTAGGAGGCTTTTGGACCTCCAAAAGGATTTAAACATCAATCAAGTGGGAGCATAGCCTCCCCACTTAGATTTGATCCACTCATCTTTTCTGAATCATGAACACCTGGTACATCACCACAAACTTTCCACACATGAGAACAACTGCAATAATATTGTTGGCATCAATACCCATTCCCTTACTCTTGTCATCTTCTACATTTGTGGTCATGCCTTTTAACCAATAACAACTAGCTAACAGTAAGTTGACATGCAATGGAACTAAAGGAAATGAATCAACAATATTCTTCATATTTTGATTGCTTTTATCAAATGGTTTTACCAATTCATAATGAAGCTTTGGATCACAATATAGAAGTGCATCTGGTACTTCTTGTTCTGGTTCACTTCTTCTCCCGTATTAAATACCATCCTTTGACTTAGAAGATTGAATGAAAGAGTTGAAACTAGTAACTGGCATACCTCTAACATCCACGGTTGTAATCATTGCTTCATCACCTGAATCAGATCCTATATCCTACTGCATTGTCATAGTAGTCTTATTCTTTCTCTTGTTCTTGAAATTCTCTAGTATCAATCCTAGATGCAATGTCCAACAATGTTCTTATTTATGTCCTTTCCAACAATGAGAACATGTAGGCCTCTCTTTCTTAACTATAATTTTCTTCTTCGTGGCATGGCTATGCAAAAGCATCCTCCATACCATACTTACCCTTACTAGCCTCTAAATGAGTGGCTTGCACTGAAACTTCATCAATATTAGAAGGGTTAAACATCAAAATGGTATGTCTCAAATAAGAATGCAAACCAATGATATACTTCATAACATGATCCCTGTTGTGCAAGGGAATTCCCAATGTCGGTTCCGTCTTCTTGAATTCTTGCTTGTAATCTTGCAAATTCTTCCCCCTTGTCTTCTTTAGATGTAGGCATTCTATCATTATCGTCTGATTGTATGCTAAGGGATAAAATTGTTGCCTTATTGTAGAAACGAATTCATCCCAAGAGATAATGATTTTACCGTTTTGTGCTAGATTTGTTTGAGTCTGGATCTCCCATTATATCAAGGATGGGCCACTCATATGCAAATAAGCCAACTGAATATTTGTCACATCCTCGTTTATTTGATGCACCCTACAATAGACCTGTATTTGCTTGATCCAATTATCAAGCTATTTTGCATTCAACTCCCCATCGTAAATCGACAAATCAAACTTTACATATAATTTTAACAAATGAATTATACTAGAATGAGAGGGATTGAAATAATTATTCATAGAATAATGCTCATCTTCACTATCTATTGATGATGATGGAAAGGAAGGATTTGAAGGACCTCCTCCTTCACCTTTCATTCAATATTTCACAGCTTCATGATTGTGGCCTTCTCCTCTTCTTTGTCTTCTTTCCTACTAGAGCTCCTTCACCATGGCTTTCATTAAATTAAAAGCCTTGAAGAAATCATCCTTAGATTTGTTGGGGCGTAGCTTTCTTGGTGATTCCATCTTGCGTCTATGGGCACTTTGTTATACCGAAATCTTGTCATCCTCATGTTATGAGATAGGTGTTCCCTTGACTGCTCCAATCCCTCAAAGTTTTCCCTAAAGAAATGAAGGAATAAATTAACCCCTTGCAATTTTCCCCCTTTTGAGCTGGTAACGCTCTTTCCCCATTGACCAAAAGTGTTACCCAAGAAGCAAAGAGCCAGCACCGCTTCTGATACATGAGAAAAGAGAGGTGCCACCGCTCTTTCCCTTACTGCCAAAAGCGGTGCCCCCTTATCACCGCTTGTTTGCTTCTTTGGAAAAACGGTGCTCAAGTTCTGAAGGCAAAACGAGAAGCTTCAAGAGGATTCTCGAAGCTTGCCTATTTGGAGCCTCATCCTTGTGGCTTAGGACCAGCTGGAGCTCGAAATCCTCCCTTTTAGGATCTAATATCCACCTCACCCATGAGATCCTCAACCATACCTATCCTCCCATGCCTTTAAATACTAGCTCACCCCCCATGGGCAAGAGGAGGAAGAATTGTGTTTCATACCCAAACTCTTTCAAAATCATTCTTGAGTCTTTGGAGGCAAGGTGAAGTTAGAGGCAAGGATCCATTGGAAGGAACTCTCAACACCAAGGCATGAAAGTTGTAGTCTCTCCAATCATTTATTAATAAATAATGTCTTTTCTTTCCCATATTTATTGTTTCATGTGTTTATATTGCTTGATTCCTCGGTCACAAGCATAGATCTAGTTGATTATATTGTATGCTATCATGTTTTCTTTGTTGTCTTCCATCTTTTACAGGTTCTTCTGCGAGGATAGTGAGGAAAACCTTTGATAGAAGCATCATGGAATTCCATTCAAGTGGTTAACCAGATCTAGGGAGAGTCTAGCATTCTGTGTTTGTGTTTTATTCTAGATCTGAAACATTCAGACTAAGGAACCAACTCTTGTCCGCAGGAGGTGTGTATTTCTGACTAACAAAAGTGGCAACTCTCCTGGGGATCTACTTCTAATTCTAGATCATTGGTAAGTTGAAACTTCCACCTTCATTTTCAATTTCTAGATCTAGTTTTCCATGCATAGATCTGTAGATCTGCTTTGAATTTGATTGTTTTGCCTCTGTATGCCTTTGGATCTTCATATTTTTGGTTCACTGGGTTTTCTGGTGATTGTTTGGGTTCATTTTTCAGTCTGTAACTTCCTTTTCAGTTGCTTTTTTATTTTCAAATCTCCATCTTGGGCACCACTCTTGAGCTGTGTTATAAGTACGGTTCTTGAGCTATCACCGCTCTTCCTCTGTGGTAAAGAAGCGGTGCCACCGCACTTTCGTTGTGTGCAAGAAGCGGTGCTAGACCTGGTAACGCCCTGGTGTGAACCTGCAGTAAGCGGTGCCACTGCTCTGTTCCTGTGTCAAAGAAGTGATGCTTAGGCTAGTAATGCCCTATTCAACACCTGTAGAAGCGGTGCAAGGTATTCTTCTTAACCCTATTTGGTATTTGATTCTTAAATGCTTCTTTTGGTATCTGAGATGCATGCTTCAGATTGTTACATTTGTTTTTTGAAATCTGCAATTCATTTTTGAACAGAAAACTCAATCAAAAAAAAAAAAAAACAAGACAAAAAAAAATTTGGGGGGTTCACACCCGAACCCCTGAACCCCCAAAGAACCCTCAAGCCAAGGGGGAAGAAGGCCCCCCCTTGAGCGTGTATGAATCCATAGTTATTCTCAAGAATTTTGATTGATGTTGTTCTTTTCAAGCTTCAATGTTGGCTTTGAATAGAACTTGGTTTAGTTAGATCTCTGATTTCTGTCTTCTTTGATAGAACAAGAAAATATTCATCTCAGTTTTTCTTCATTTGTTATACAAGATTTTGTATGTTTTTTCCTTTTTTCATAAAGTTGTGGAAAAGTGCATATGAAAGTTATTGTATGATTTTGTGATTAATTCATTCTCACTTTAGTTGAAAAATCTCAACACTTTTGTATAAAGTTGTAACAATCTTTTCTTGCTTTTCATTAGAGGTCTGACTTCTTTTTCAGTTCAAAAGAGAAGATTTTGTTTGTTTAAGTTAGGAAAGGACCATATAAACAAGTGTCTTTTATTTTTGTATGGGATTTATTCTATGTTTCAAATAAATTGAACCTCTCTCTCCCTCTCTTAGGTAGAATTTCATTGAAGAGGAAAACTTGCATTATCATATAGATCAGTGTGCATCTTCTTTAATTTCAAGTTTTCACTCCATGGTTCCACCTAAACACACAAGATAAAATTAAGCGCTAGCTTAGGTTTAAAATTTTTAGCAATTTGTGTGATAGGTTAGAGACGTGTTCGAGTGTCATTAAAAGTAGGAGCTGTTGTTATTTGTCCGCATGACAACCTCGGACTCGCGCGGTTCTTCCATGTACCGTCGATATATCAAACGACTTTTCACGTACCCTTGAGGTATATAGAAAGGTACTTCACGTATTCGATTGTATATAGGAAGGCCCCTTCTGAACGGTTGTGCATTAGACAACACTACTACCGATTTGAGCTCCCACGTACCTTGCATATATCGGGAGACTCCACTAGGATACCCTATCCAAACCGAGTTAACCTTTTGGCCGTCTTGGCTTTACAGGCAAAGCTTGTAAAGTCTTGATAATCCTGGTGAGAAAACTAACCTTTAATCCACTCCTCTCACATATTTTTCTTGCTTATTTAGTTTGAGTAGCGCTTGTTGTCTGTACAGTTAGGATTTTTTAGAAGAGAGAGATAATTTTGTTACATAGTTATGGCTTCACCTTCCAGGACTACCAACCAAGAGACTCCTTTACCAAGCATGTCTTTTGCATTCCCTCCATATGGGGATGTTGGTCCTCCTTTCATGGCTACGTTAAGCCTTCCTAGATTGACTATTGGATTACCTGTTTGGTTATTCTCTAGTCCAGTTATCCCATGTACACCAGTTGCTTCTGATCCTAATCCTTCATCGCAAGAGCATCAACCTCATGTTGATCCCTCTCCTTCTTCACCAGATGTGTCTTCTCCCGTTTCTACCTCTTCGCCTGTTGAAAGTTGTAGTACTAGTATTCAGGTGGATAAGAAGAAGAAGAAAAGGAATATTAAGAAGAATAAAAACAAACAAATAACCAAGTCTCAACCAATCACTCCTCCCAGTGTAGAGAGTGTTGATCTGCACACCCAAAGACCACGTAAACCCAAATTCCCTTGTAGGATTTGCAAGGGTGATCACCTTCTGAAAGATTGTCATGGTCTGTCCCTAGTTTTAGAAGAGTGGTCTAAGGTTTCTCGGAAACTGATGTCATCAGCCTCTGGTCATCATATTGATGATCCCCCCTCAACCAGTGCTTCTGTGGTTAAGAGTCGGAAGGGTAAAGTCAGAAATCCTTGCTTTCTTTATAAGGACATGCACTTTACCTACCTTTGTCCTCGCATGGATGAAGCTTCTAAGTTGTTGGAAGATATTTATGTTTCTCATCAACGGCTTCCAACAAGTTATCGTAATTTGTCTCTTGAACCCCCATTGGTTGATAAAGTGGTCGATCCCACTCTTCTGTTGAAGAGTGAAATTGAAGTGGTCAATCCAAGTCCATCCTTAGTTGATCCCACTCTTCATTTGAAGGGTGAAGTTAAAGTGGTTGATTCGGTTTCATCTGCACTCATTCCCATTCTTCCTTCCAAGAGTGAAGTTCAAGTGGTCAATTTAGATTTATCTGTGGTTGATCCCACTCTTCCTTTGAAGGGTGAAGTTAAAGTTGTTGATTCGGTTTCATCTGCGGTTAATCCCACTCTTCCTTCCAAGAGTGAAGTTAAAGTGGTCAATTTAGATTTATCTACAGTTGATCCCACTCTTCTTTTGAAGAATGAAGTTAAAGTGGTCGAGTCGACGTCATCTCCACTCGATCCCACTCTTTCATCAGAGAGTGTTAAGACTGAAGTAGTCGTTTTGACCAAATATTTGTCTTCTTCTTCTCTTCCAGTAGAGAATGAACTTAAACCTGCTGAAGTTTTTATGCTTCATTCTAATTGTTCTCGACAAGAGGAAATTTTGTCTGTTTCAATAGAACCCTCTCTGAGTAGTGAGGTTATTTTCTTTGACTGGAGTAACCTAACAGAGTCTCATCTTCATTCGAGTGTTCCTTTCTAGATAGTTGTGAATGTTGCTGCTAGGTGGATACTTCGCACTATTGTTGATGAAGGGGATTTTGTTAGTATTTTGTCCTCAACTGCTTGGCAAGCTTTAGGTTCTCCTCATCTTGTTCCAGCCACCAATCAAATACTGGCTTTTAATTGCAGGCCTACTGCACCTTTAGGGATCCTTCCTCATTTGCCTATTACATTAGGAGGAAAAACTATTTGTATTGATGTTATGGTGGGTCAAGGTCCTCTAGATTTCAATCTGATCCTTGGACGTGATTATGTTTATTCCATGAAAGCCGTAGTGTCCACACTTTTTAGAGTGATGTATTTTCCCCATTATGGGAATATTGTGACCATTGCTCAACTTTCTTTTGTTACACCCGACCATTGCGTGACTCCTAGTAATCATACTGCCCTAAATGTGCCACATGTTCTTGTGGTTCCTTCCCCTTCTTCTAGTTAAATTCTTCTCATCATAGGTCAAATGGGGGGCATGGCTCCAACCTCTAGAATTCATACTGGAGTTAAGTTGCTACCTTCTTATGTAAGGGGGAAACCCACCAACCTCTGAACATCATGTTGGCTTAGAACTTGTTGTGAGCATAGTTCCCATTCTATGTCAAGCTTGTTGAAAAATGAAACAAATGCCTATGAGCAAAGTTCTTATTCTATGTCAAGCTTGTTAAAAAATAAAATGGATATCCTCAAGCATAGTTTACCTTTTGGTTTCAAGCTTTCATAAAAATGAAACCATTCTAGAGCATAGTTCATTTTCTATTTCAAGCTCGTTAAAAAATGAAGTAGGTGTCGTTAAGCATAGTTTACCTTTTGGTTTCAAGCTTTCATAAAAATGAAACCATGTTCCAAGCATAGTTACCTTCTATTTCAAGCTTGTGTAAAAATGAAATAGATCCCCTTCCCTTGAGTCAAGTCTTCCCTTTAGTGTTAGAACTTGAACCTTCTTTTCACCTGCCTGATTCTCGTTCTTCCTACCCCCTTGGTGAACATTTTCACATTAATAACCATGTTTTTAGATTGGGTATGGAAGAAGAATCATCAAACAAAACGAAGATTGGGGGGCATGTTGAGCCCCTAGCAACCATGCTAGGGGTAAGCTTCGCTAGTGATCATGTTGGGGGCAAGCTTCCAACCTTTGGATATCATGTTAATGAGATTTTTCAACCATAGTTTACCCATTGGTTTCAAGCTTGCATAAAAATGAAACCAATCTTCAAGCATTCTTTCAATTGATCTTCGAGCTCGTTAAAAACAGTAAGATGGTGTTGAGCTTACTTTTCATTTTTCGCGCTCTGGTTAAAACATGAAAAGTGGTTTGAGCTTCGTTGATAAATGCATATGAATGATATGAATGATATGATGAACATGATATGATGAACATGATAAATGCATATGATGAACTATCTTTTCTGTGAATGATATGATGAACATGATAAATGCATGCATGATTGAATGTTGTTGGTTTCCGCTGTGTATGATGAGTAACTGCATGTGCATGTTTTTAGTTCAAAATATTTGTTAAGCATTCTGTTATTTCAGAAATTTTCATGTATGCATATGTTCATGGGGCTCTTAGCCCAGTCTGATAAGCTTGTAGTCGCGTCCTCTTCGCCGGTCGGAGGCATGGGGACGTGACAACATGGTATCAGAGCTTTGGGTTGCAGCAATGGGCCTCTATGGGCCAAGAAGATGCAGTGACAGAAGGTAGAATTACCTTCTCTGTTCAGCAGAGCAGCAACAAGTTTCCAAAAATCGCTTAAGTGTTTGAACCGTCGGAAGGATTGGCAGAATTGAGTTCCGCTGTAGCGGAAGGTTTAACGTTCTCCCATCCGCCGTTGCGGACGGAGAAGGGATTCAGCATCCGATGTGGAATTCATCTGACCGCCGATGCCACAGAAAGGTTTAAAATTTGGCTAAGTATGGAACAGTCGGGACACTAGCGGAAAGACTTCTGCCGTTGCGGAAGAGTTAGAAGTCTTCTATCCGTCATTTCGGAAGCGGAAGCATTAAGGCTTCCAATCCAAAAAGACCGTCGACGTCCGAAAAGTTGAAAATTTCTCCAAGTAAGAGTGGACGTCGGAAGGATTCGGACTTTGGTGAGCTGCTGTTGCGGAAGCCAAAGTCATTTGGCTTCCGATCCAAAAGCCAGCCGATGCCCGATGTTAAATTGTTCTCTGTAAGTCTCGATGGGAAGAAATTATGGTTTGCACGTCCGCCATTGTGGGAGCCAAATCCATTTGGATTCTGATGTGAAAGTCTGCCGACGTCCGACGTTCAAATTTTTCTAAGTGCCAGATCGGAAGAGAAAGTGTTCCAGGAGTCGATTCGGCGGAAGGAAGAATGGAAGAGGAGCCGATTCGGTGTAAGGAAGAATGGAAGAGGAGCCGATTCGGCAGAAGGAAGAATGGAAGAGGAGTCGATTCAGCGGAAGACAAAGTCATCCGACTTTCGATGTGGAGAGTCATCCGACTTTCGATGTGAAGGAAAGGAAAATTTTGAATTTTTCCATGGGGATTCTCAGCAGACTTCGACTGTTTCAGAGGGATTTTTCAGCTGTTTTTCAGGGGAATTTTCAGGGTTGAAAAAGAGAAATTGGCAGCGATTGTCCCCCTCAGATGGACATTCCTTGAGGAAAAAAATTCTATGTTGGGAAAATTTCTAATTTTATGGTTACTCCAGGAAGAAGGTAAGTGATTCTGATTTATATGCTATGCATCTAACGTTTGTGTTATTAACACGTTTGCAGAGTCATAGTCACCTTCCAGGGCAATATTCCAGGTAGTGCAGTTTGGTAAGTAAGTGGTGGTTCAGTTATGAGAACCCATGATGGGTATGATGCTCAGGATTCCTACGAGCAAGAAGAAGGTGCCATGGGAGAAAATGTCCGTAATAGAAATGATGACATAGATTCTAATGGAAGGAGATTCCAAGAGACACTGTCAGATGTTGCAGCTACTATGAGAAGCTTGATTAAAGCCCAGGAAGAGCAGCATCAGTTGAATGCTGCAATGTTGCAGAGTTTGACAGACTTGCATAAGAAGATAGACTCTGGACGAGGTATAGCAAGACCAAAAGGCAGTAAGAGCAGTACTAGGAGAAGGAGAAGGACTTCTAGTGGGTCATTCGATTCTGAAGAATCCAGCGGGGATTCAAGTTCATCTTCCCATAAAAGAAAAAGAAGGAGACACCATAGGGATCGCACTCGAGATGAATTCAAGAAAGCTAAACCTCCTACATTTGATGGTGAAGTAAAGACTGGACAGGAAGCTGAGGCTTGGCTTCTTGGTATTAAGAAGTACTTTCAAGTGCATGATTATTCAGGAAACATGAAGGCAAGAGTTGTCATATTCAATATGAATGGAAGAGCATCCATTTGGTGGGAACACTTCAAGCAAGTGAAGAGGATTAGTGAAAGAATACTTAAGTGGAAACAGTTCAAGAAGTATTTCAAGCAGAAATACCTATATGATCGGTATTATGATGACAAAATTAAGGAGTTCCATGAGCTGAGATTGGGACAACAGACCATGGAAGAGTATGCAAATAAGTTTTTGGAGCTGTTGAGGTATGTCTGGTACATCAGAGATGAAAAAGTAAAGGTCAAGTGTTTTCTGAGTGGATTACCTCAGTCTTACAACGATAGGATTGAGTTTTATGAACCTAGAACTCTTGAAGAAGCAACAAGGAAGGCTAAGTATTGCTATGAGCAAAGCAAAGGTAAACCTGATTACCATAAGGCATGGAAGGACAAGAAGAATGAGAAGTTTGACCAAAGGAAGAAAGGTTTCAAACCTTCTAACTTCAGGAATCAGCAGAAGCAGCCATCCCAAGCTGCAAGTAAACCAGTTGGAGTGACAGGAGAAAAGCCTAAAGATCCACAATGGAATAGAGGGCCACTTCAATGTTGGAAATGTGGAGGACCCCACATGCGAAGGAATTGTCCACTCGAGAATGAGAGTGCAAGGCCAGCTTATAACGTTCAAGAAGTAGAAACAGTGGGTCAAGTAGCAAGCGCAGTTCCTAGGATCTATGCAACACTGGAGGACCGTCAAGCATTTCACCAGTCAGCTGTAGTTGAAGTAGCAGGTAATATTGCTGAGCAATCTGTTTCTATTTTGATTGACCCTGGTTCTACGCACAGTTACATTACTCCTAGAGTAGTGGAGATTTGTGCTTTTAAGAAAATGAAGCATAGGAAGTCTTGGTTAGTTCAGCTAGCCACTGGAACTAAGAGAAAGGTCAGTGAATTGGTAGAGAAATGTCCATTGGTCATGAATGGATTGGTCACGTGTGTAGATATAAATGTTCTACCACTTGGTTCCTGTGATGTTCTCATTGGAATGGATTGGTTAGAAGCTCACAGGGTGAAGCTCGATTGCTACAATAAGACTTTTGAATGCATGAATGAAGAAGGGAACCTCGTAGTTGTGAAAGGCATCCCAAAGGTGATTTCAGTACGGCAGGTTTTAGCAATGCAGTTAAAGAAGTTCTGTAGGAAGGGTTGCCAGCTGTATGCAGCGCAGATTTTGGAGGAAACGAGAGATGAAACTCCGAGGTTGGAGGACTATCAGGTGTTGCAGGAATTTAGGGATGTGTTTCCTGATGAGATTCCAGGGCTTCCTCCAAAGCGAGACATTGACTTCACAATTGAACTTGTGCCAGGAGCAGCACCAGTGTCCAAGGCACCCTACAGGATGAGTATATCGGAGATGCTAGAGCTAAAGGTGCAACTGCAAGAGTTGTTGGGAAAGAAGTACATTCACCCGAGTGTGTCTCCTTGGGGAGCACCGGTTCTATTTGTAAAGAAGAAAGATGGTACGCTCAGGTTATGTATTGATTACAGACAGTTGAACAAGGTTACTGTGAGGAATAAATATCCTTTGCCTAGGATTGATGACCTCTTTGATCAAATGAGAGGAGCAAAGGTATTTTCCAAGATTGACTTGAGGTCTGGTTACCATCAGGTAAGGATCAAGGATGAAGACATTCATAAGACAGCCTTCAAGACAAGGTATGGGCATTATGAGTTTGTAGTGGTACCATTTGGCCTCACAAATGCACCAGCTACATTTATGTGCCTCATGAATAGCGTTTTCAGCAAGTATTTGGACAAGTTTGTTCTTGTTTTCCTTGATGACATTCTTGTTTATTCTAAGAATGAGGAAGAGCATGAAGAGCATTTGAGATTGACATTGCAAGTGCTCAGGGAGCATCAGTTGTATGCGAAACTGAGCAAGTGTGACTTCTACAGAGATAGAATTCAGTATTTGGGTCACATTATCTCAGAGGAGGGTATATCTGTGGACCCTGAAAAGATTGAAGCCATTATGAATTGGCCTACTCCAAGAAATGTGACAGATGTAAGATATTTCATGGGACTTGCAGGATACTATAGGAGATTCATTGAGGGATTCTCCAAAGTTGCACATGCAATCACTTCTTTGCAGAAGAAGGGGATGAAGTTCGAATGGACATCGAGGTGTGAAGAAAGCTTTCAGCAGTTGAAGAATCTTCTCACCAGTGCACCAATATTAAAAGTTGCAGATCCAGAGAAAGATTTTGTGGTATGTACTGATGCATGCGGACAAGGGCTTGGAGGAGTCCTTATGCAGGACAACCATGTGATATGTTATGAGTCAAGAAAGCTGAAGGAACATGAGAAGAACTATGCCACTCATGACCTAGAGCTTGCAGCCATAGTACATGCTCTCAAGATGTGGAGACATTACTTGATGGGCAGGAGATTTGAGCTCAGAACAGACCATTGTGGTCTAAAGTATTTGTTTGATCAGCATACTCTGAACGCTAGGCAAGCAAGATGGCTAGAATTTTTATGTGAGTTTGATTTTGAAATCAAGCACATAAAAGGAAAGGAGAATAAGGTAGCTGATGCACTCAGCAGGAAAATGCAAGAAATGCATGTGGCATCTCTTAGTATTTGCCAATCATATTTGAGGCAGCAGATTGTTAGTCATGCCGCTGGAGATGAATTGTATGAGCAGGTAAAAGACAAATTGCGACAGCAAAGTCTTGAGAAGAGGTATGAGGGATATAAATTGGAAGGAGATGGACTTCTCACTTTTAAAGGAAGAATTTATATTCCAGATGTAGCAGATTTGAGGAGAGTTGTTATGGATGAGATCCATCAAGCTCCGTATTCTGGTCACCCAGGATATCAAAAGACAATTGCTACAGCTAGGAAGCAGTACTTCTGGACAGGAATGAAAAGGGATATGGTTGAGTACATTTCAAGGTGTATGAAATGTCAACAGGTAAAGGTTGAGCATCAACATCCAGCAGGTTTGTTGCAGCCTTTACCAGTTCCAGAGTGGAAATGGGAAGTTATTTCCATGGATTTTATTACAGGATTGCCAATGACTTGGAGACAACATGATTCTATCATGGTTGTGGTAGACAAGTTGACCAAGGCAGCACATTTTATACCGGTTAAGTATACGTATGAGGCTGGTGACATTGCAAAGATCTCCATGAAGGAGATTTTCAAATTGCATGGATTGCCTAAGGCAATAGTCTCTGACCGAGATGTCAAGTTCACTTCCAACTTTTGGAAGGGGTTGTTTGCATATTTGGGTACAAAGCTAAAATTCGGCCCTGCATATCATCCTCAGACAGATGGGCAGACCGAGAGAGTTAATCAGGTGCTTGAAGATATGCTTCGCATGTATGTAATGGACAAACCAACCAAGTGGAAAGATTACTTACACTTGGTAGAGTTTGCTTATAACAATGGACATCAAGCGTCCTTGGGGATGAGTCCGTATGAAGCTTTGTATGAAAGAAGGTGTAGGACACCTGTGACTTGGGATAATCCAGTGAACCGGATTGTGCTTGGGCCAGAGTTGCTCAACAAAATGGAGCAAGAGGTTGTAAGGATCAGGCAGAAGCTGAAAGCAACACAGGACAGACAGAAAAGATATGCAGATAAGCATAGGGTGAACAGAGAGTTCAGTGTTGGGGATCATGTTTACCTCAGAGTGAGGGCAAGGAAGAGTTCCTTGAAGCCTGGAAGTTGTGCCAAGTTGTCACCAAGATATTGTGGGCCGTTTGAAGTGCTTGAAAGAATAGGGCCAGTTGCATATAGACTTGCATTGCCTGCTAGCACTAGAGCTCATAATGTTTTTCATGTTTCTTTGCTTAAGAGATATGTACATGATCCTACCCATGTGATAAAGTGGGATGTGATTCAGGTGGAACCCGAGGGAGAGTTCCGAATCGAGCCAATGCGCATCCTCGACAGGAAGGTCACAATGCTCTGGAACCGAGCCATAGGTCAGGTAAAGGTGCAATGGGAGCACTTCGGACCTGAAGAGGCTACATGGGAGCTGGAGGATGCCATGCGATTGGCACATCCATTTTTGTTCAATTCTGTGGAACACTGAGGCGATACCAGTGTAGCATGTTGTTCAAATGTTGTAAAGCACTGAGGACAGTGCTATTGAAGGGGGAGGGGAATGTAATGTCCCGGTTTTGACCCTGATACATTAGATGTATATGATGTGTATATTGTAAATGATCATGGTGTGGAGTTAAAGGCCAAGGCCCCACCATTGACCGGTTATGCTATGTTTTGGGATTTAAATTTGTCACCGACGGTATGTCGGGGCATGTGGCATATATTATATTGGTCATCATGTAAATATGCATCTATAATTAATTAAAATGAACACAACCAGCTACGGTCGCGGCAACTAAATCGAATGGGGCATGATTTTCCCAAGGATAAGGATGTGGGGGGGGGATTTGTCAAACCTTGAGCCAAAAGGGGGAAAATCCATGTGTCTTCTTTTTTTGTCTTATTCCAACCACTTCAGTTAATAATTTCTGCTGGTAGCTGAGGGAAGTGATGGCAGTTAATTGTTTTGGGAGTGGGGTGGCAGGACTATCAGTCCATGCCTCCATGCACACTCCACCCAGCAGTTGACTTCGGAATGGCAAGGGAAAGCCTTCACGCACCATTCACTCACACAGGCAAGGCTACTCTCCCCACAATTTTGTCTATTTTTCTCCTCACGCACAGGCTCTGGTCGGTTTTGGTCTCACGCAGACATTTTCTTGGCTCCACGAGTTTGCTGAACACTCATGCACGCCCAATTTCACGCCCCTTTCTGTGCTCTTTTCGTTTTCCACCGTTTCCAGTCCGTTATTTCTTTCCACGCACAGGTATCTTCCTGGGTTTTACCCACGCCGTTTCCTCCACGGATTTGTGAATGATGTGGCTGAATCCTTTCCCCATGGGTCGAATTTGTGGGTTCTGCGTTGATTGTTACTCACACCCAGGCCGGGAGTTTGTAAATTCGTTTCCAGCGCGGTCTACGTGAGTCTTCCCGTGGCTCAATTGCCTTGAACGGACTGTTGATTTTCCCCTGCTGTAAGTGTGTTGCTGCTGCGTTGGGAATTTGTTGTATGTCACTGAGATTCATTTTTCCCTGTTTAAGCTGTGACCTCTAAATGAGTTGCCTGAGTGCAATGGTTGGTATTCGAACTGTGAGAGGAGCAGGGATGTTGGCTTAGTTTTGCTTGATAAACCTGGTGGTTGGAACCACACAGACAGAGCTAGAGGGCTGGCCTTCTTCTCCATCACCCCTGAATAGCACTGGAAGGGAATGCAGGGCCTGAGGGACTGATTCCTTGTGTTGGGTGTGGATGGGTGTCTTAGAGGTCAGGCTAGTTCTGGTGTAGGTGTCCTTGGCTCTATAATGAGCTCACCAACTTAGCAATTTTCCTTCTCCATCTCCCTAATGGCCTGATAAACCCAACTGTGTTGGCTTGGCTATGTTTTGTGCATCCCTGGCTATGTGTAAGCCTGCTTATTCCCTTATTCCTTGGAGAATCATGCCCATCTCGGGGGTGGCAGCGCTGCTGAGAGATTAAGGAGCACACTGGCCTATGGTTGGGTGGAACGTTGCAGCGACGTAGCTGGTTGCGGATCAAATTCTTCATAAGATAAGTGATCTTGTGCATTTTACTTCTGCAACTATCTTTTCCGTGAATGATATGATGAACATGATAAATGCATGCATGATTGAATGTTGTTGGTTTCCGCTGTGTATGATGAGTAACTGCATGTGCATGTTTTTAGTTCAAAATATTTGTTAAGCATTCTGTTATTTCAGCAATTTTCATGTATGCATATGTTCATGGGGCTCTTAGCCCGGTCTGATAAACTTGTAGTCACGTCCTCTTCACCGGTCGGAGGCATGGGGACGTGACACTACGTCACTGCAACGTTCCACCCAACCATAGGCCAGCATGCTCCTTAATCTCTCAGCAGCGCTGCCACCCCCAAGCTGGGCATGATTCTCCAAGTGATAAGGGAACTAGCAGGCTTACACATAGCCAAGGATATACAAAACACACAGCCAAGCCAACAAAGTTGGGTTTATCAGGCCATCAAGGAGTTGGGAAAGGCTAATTGCTAAGCTGGTGACCTCATTACAGAGCTAGGAACACCTACACCAGAACTAGCCTAACTTATAAGACACCCACACACCCAACACAAGGAATCAGTCCCTTCTCTGCTACACAGTCCCTCAGGCCCTGCATTCCCTTCCAGTGCTATTCAGGGGTTATGGAGAAGAAATCCAGCCCTCTAGCTCTGTCTGTGTGGTTTCCAGCCACTAGGTTTATCAAGCAAAACTAAGCCAACATCCCTGCTCCCAACACAATCCAAATACCAACCATTGCAAGCAGGAAATCAATTAGCTACCACCGCTTAAGCAGGGAAGACAATTCATGAGCGAATTCCAACCATCCCAACGTAACAGCAAGCACAATCACAATAGGGTAAAACCACAGCCCGTCCTAGGCAACAAAGTCACCGGGAAAACATTTCATGGACCACATCCCTATCCCTGAGCATAAATGGATCTCCATAGACAAAAATCATGGGTGACAAAGACCAAACAGCTCCCATCTTCCTACGTGAAAATGACAATCACCTAGAGCCCAGTGCGTGAGAGAAAATTCACACCAAAACCTAAATGCGGATCAAATCACACCCGAATCCATGCTATGGGAAAAACGTAAATGACAGTAGAGGCGTCCCCAATCCCTCTCCAAGCTGCGTGAGGCCAAACCGCAAAGATCCTGTGCATGAGAATAATCATTCAATGGGGATAATTCATGAGGATGAACAGACTTTGGCTCCTACGTGAGGATGAACAACGATGGAGAGGATGTGAATTTGGAGGGCATGGGTGTTCAACACAGGCATGGAGAGAATAATGTGTCTGCACAAGTGATCGCCGTGGTTTTTCCTGGCCATAGTGAAGTCAACCGTGGTGGAGTGTGCGTGTGGGTGAGGACTAACAGTCCTGCCACCCCACTCCCAAAGACCATAACTGCCTCAACCACCACTAGCCATTCTTAATGAAAGTGGTTGGGATAAAACAAGGGGAGAAGACACATGGGTATTTTCCCTCAATGGCCAAAGGTTTGACAATTTCCCCACCCTTATCCTTGTTAAAATCATGCCCCTTTCGATTTAGTTGTCTCGACCATAGCTGGTTGTGTTCACTTAATTAATTATAGATGCATATTTACATGATGACCAACATAATATATGTCACATGCCCCGATATACCATCGGTGACAAATTCAAATCTAAAACATAACATAACCGATCAATGGTGGGGCCTTGGCCTTTAGCTCCACACCGTGATCATTTACAATATATACATCATGTACATTTAATGCAACGGGGTCAAAACCGGGGTGTTACAGATGTCTTTTAACTTTTGTTAAACATTGTACTTTTGCATAACTTAAATCAAGAGAACAAAATATTGATAAGCACATGCATCAATGAATACATAACACATTTGATGACAGAGTTTTCCAAACCCCTTCGCTATGTCTCTAGTTCCAATTCAACCAGTAAGACTTTTCAATTAATCTTCAATTGCCAAAATTACAATAATAATGACTTACAACATGTGCACTGAACATCCCCTTTATTTCTATACCTCTTATTGCAGAAACAACATTACTTCATGACGCAACCATCATGATCTCTTTAACAACTTCATTCCATGAGCCTCGAACCTAGATCATAACCAAATTCTTCCAAGAAACATATCCAAGTATGCTCTTGAACATGACCTCCAAAAATTATATCAAAGTCCTTAGCAAAGTTGCCAAAGAAACTCTCATTTAAAAGCTTCATACAACCTCTAATAAAATCCACCAACAACTCTCCTCCAAAACATGGATTAACATGGCTCTCTCATGACCCTCAAGACTTAGAATCCTCCATAGAATGATCTTCTTACAAAGGTTAGTTTTTCTAGATCTTATTATCTTAGTTAAGATTTTTATCTAAAAGAATAACAAGTACAACAAGATGCATAGGATAGAACAGATACACAAGACACAAATATTTTCACCGGGGAAACCATAAAGGAGAAAACCCCTCAAACTTCCTTAGAATAGTACAGTCACAAATACTGTATCATAAGCTGAATAAACCCAAAAATAAGAAGTCTTCAGCAGCTATCTATCTCTCCTCCTTATCTCTCTCTCATGAAAACTTGAGTGAGTGTGAGGTGTGTATAAATGAGGGAGGGAACCTCCCTATTTATACCTTTCAAGTTACTGACCTATTACATGACTAGGGCTGACCTCTTACCCCAACAGGGCCAACTTCTCCTAGAGAGACTCCAAAAATACATTACATGATGTTACTTTGGGGACTATTTCCCAGAATTACAATGGAGGTTGTACTTCAAAGTCCATACGCAATAATGACATCCCGAAAGGAGACAAACACATCTCCAATTGGGGTACAACAACATACAATGATAATATACATCAAAATATCTTCCAAAGTTACAAATACATAAACACTCCCTCTTAACTAGGAAGTTATTCTCTCTCTTCCACAGTTATCAACACATATGGTCCATTCATCATCACAGAGTCATCATCATAGTTGTTGCCATCATCATCTTCTTATTGATCATTGAATGGTACTGTCTTTCATCTAAATTTTCTACAAATCCAACCCTTTTTCATGTTGGGCGTAGGCCTAGTCCTCATCCAGGTCTTCATCACATCTACAAGAAATCCACCGTGTAGGTGCATCTCAAGACCTTCTTTACATTTCCATGGAAATAACCTGCGTCTCATACCTTTATCTCATCATATCCAGATCATCTCTTTTGTTTTGCACAAAAAAATAAAAAACACATAGAGCATAACCCAGATGTAGACCACCTCCGTTCTATCACCATAGGAGTATGCCAAGATTTTTCACGTCATCAAGCCAACCTGCAACTTCAACAATGTAAAAATATCCTAGGAGCACACCAAGTGCATTATGTCTCTCCACGGTCAACATGTGTTCTACCAGCATAGGAGAACTTCCTAGGTGCACCTCAAGTGCCTTGTGATCTTATCATCTCCAAAATGGAAACACACACACACATACACGCACACACACACACACACACACACACACACATAAGGAATAATTATGATCAAACAAACTACTACACCAAGACTTTTACGTTCTAGGTCAACCTCAAGGACTTATTACATCTGAACAACCTGCATCAATGATATTTTCAGTTCAGAGAACCTTCGAGGCTTATTACATCTGAGTAACTTGTGTACCATGCGAGGGCTCCTATTTACACTCAAACAACCCACAAGATTGATTACATTCGAGTAATATGCGTGCTACGCCGGGGCTCTTATTTACACTCAAATAACCTGTCTTGACACTGATTACGTCCAAGGATAACCTGCGAGCTTCGCTAGGACTGATTACATCCAAGGAAAACCTACATGATTGATTACGTCTGACAAACCTGCTTCACCAAGGTCTTTTTCGCTTGAAAAACCTGTCTCATTTCCCATGTGAGATATCATGCATTTGCATCTTTTGGTCTCTTATTATTTCTAGCATAGAAACATATAAGGACTGATTACGCCCAAGAATAACCTGCAAGATTCGCCAAGACCTATTACATCCAAGGACAACCTAATGGACTAATTACATCTGAGGAACCTACGATATTTATCAGGAATTTTACGTTCATAAAACCTGTCTCTCCATCTATGCTAAAACTCAGCACTCACTCTTTTGAGGGGTATCGTTCTAGATCACACCAAGTCTTTATCTAAAGTACTCAAACTTCACTCTGGATAGAGGCTTGCTCAACACATCCGATATATCTTCTCACCTGTTGCCACATACTGGAGCTTCACTTCACCTCTCTGCACTATATACCTGATACAGTGGAGCTTGATCTCTATGTGCTTCAACTTGTCATGGAACATAGGGTTTTGCGACAACTTCACGCAAATCTAATTGTCACAGAAGATACAAGTCACATCTAACTAGATATCAAACAAACCATAAAGTAGGTTCTATAACCACATTGCCTCGCAACTAGCCGAGCAAGTGGAAACATACTCTACCTAGGATGTACTCAACATCATACAGTAATTATTCCTTCTAAACCAGGAAATCATGCCAGATCCAAAACTAAAGCAACAACCCGAAGTGCTATTCCTATTAGCGGCGCTATCTGCCCAATCTGAATCAACATAACCATAGGTTAATCTTCTTATTCACATCTTACTTGATCCCATAATCCGTTATACCATCAATTCATGCTTTGAAAATATCAGGTAAACATGTCTCGAATCCGTCAGGAACTGGCTCAAGGTGTTCACAGCAAAGCATATGTATGGTCTCGTGTTCATCAGATACATCAATGAGACAATCATTTGACGATACAGTGTGGCATCAAATTTCTCAGATGAAGCATCACATAGAAGCTTCAGGTTTGATTCCATAGGTGTGGCTATCACCTTGCAGTCCATCATTTTGAATCTCTTCAGAATCTCCACTGCATACTTTCCTTGACCAAGGAAAATCCCATTTGCACTCTGCCACTCCTCCATGCGTAAGAAGTAGTGCATCATACCTAGGTATTTTAGGTCAAACTTTGTAGCAAGTCTCTTCCTTGCATATTTAATGAGTTCATCCTCACCCACAGGAACAAGTCATCGACATATAGCAGGAGCATCACTGGTCTTCCACCTTTAACCTTGAATTAAAGGTTGGAATCCACTTTACTCTTAGTAAATCCTAGGCTCATAAGGAAGTTATCCATACCGTCATACCATGTCCTTGGTGCCTATTTCAATCCACACAATTCCTTCTTCAATTTTTACGTGAGTCTTCTTGTCACGTGTCTCAAATCCCAGTGTTGTTCCACATACACTTCCTCCTTGACTACACCATTCAAGAATGATGTCTTTACATCCATCTAGTGTATCTTCCATTTCATAAATGCAACCAATGCAAGTATGGATCTAATGGAAGTGTACCTCACCATGGGTGAAAATGTCTCCTCATAGTCTATGCATTCTTTCTGTGAGAAGCCTCACACTACAAATATTTCCTTGTATTTATCGATGTTTCCATCTATAGCATGCTTGATCTCATAGATCCACTTTGAAGTCACGACATACTTCTTTTCCGGTCTCAGAACTATCTCCTAGACATCATTCTTCATGATTTACTGATCCTCCTCAATCATGGCATGCTTCGATTCTTTATTTTTTGCAGCCTCTTCATAGGTGGAAGGTTCTTTGTCAATGATGTCACACAACAAGGCCACATAGTTGTTGTAAGGCTTTGACATTTTCCTTTCTCTATGCATTCGATCTGGAGCGCCATACCTTTATGCTTCTTGTATGAGCTCTTGTTCCCATGATAGTTTCCTCTTGTGGGAGGGAGTCCTTCTCAAGAAGTGTCTCTACCGACTCTTGTAGTTCTTACATGTCATGATCTTCATGGTATTCTAATATTGTTTCTCCAATTTCCATACCTCATACTCTCATTTCTTTAGGTTCCTCGACCTCTTGAATAGGTATCCTCCTCGATCTGAAGTATGTCAAGTCTTCATCAAAGGTTACATATCTACTAATGTCGATCTTCTTGAATCCTAGGAAGTATATTCAGTAGGCCCTTGATGTATCATTGTATCCTACAAATATACCCTCCCTCCCCGAAGGATCGAGCTTGGTCCTCTTCCCCTTGGGATACACATGTACACCGGGTAGCCAAATATTCTAAGATGGCCGACTTTTGTTTTATCTCCTGAGAAAGCCTCTTCCATATTTTTGTTGTCAATTACTCTATGAGGAGTACAGTTCTGTACATACACAGTTTTCCTTGCTTATTCCTCCCAAATATGCATAGGATGATCCTGTTCATGTAGCATTGCTTTTGTTTCTTCCATTATGGTTCACTTCTTTCATTCTGCAACCCCATTATATTGAGGATTGTATGGAGTTCTCAACTCCCTCTCAATCCTAGACTCTTTGCAGTTCCTTGAATTCTTCCGAGGTGAATTCTCTGCCATTATCTGACTGCAAATTCTTTATCTTCCTTTCATTTTGGTTCTCAACCAAGGCTTTATATTCCTTGAACTTATTGAATATTTCATTTTTCCCTTTCAATAAATATATCCAAGTCTTACGTGAGAAATCATCTATAAAGGAAACTTATTACACATACCCTCTTAATGAGCTAGAAGACATGGGTATGCATGCATACGAGCGTACTATCTCCAGTATTCCTTTATCCTTTCTTTCACTACTGAAAAATGTCTTCTTTGCATTTGTTTACTTTTGCACATCCTTTTCAAATTCCTTCATGATTTTCTTGTATCTATGGAAGTCCAGATACTGCTTTGCTTGTCATCGGTAGTTCTCTATAGTGCATATGTGAAATCCTACGATACCATAGTTCACTTGGTTCTATTGACTCATGAATCAATGCTTGTTCAGGCTATCCCTTTAGCTTGTGCAAGCCTCCATCTTCTTCTCCATTTACTGTTACATCATCTATTGTCTTTCCTTTAGGATACATTAGAACTTGGCCATTTACAAATGAAACTCTCATTCCCTTTGCATCTATTGCATAGATGGAGAGAAAATTCTTCTTCAATCTTGGAACATATAGCACATCCTTCATCTTTAAATATTTCCCGGAGTCTATCTTGTATGAATTAGATTATTCACTTCCTTTTATGGGGTACTGATAATCATCCCCAAGTTTCACCTTGTGAGGTGACTCATGCTCAAACATGTTAATGAATGATTCTTTAAATTCCTTCACGTCTTTATATGCCCCACTATCCATAAGACAATCATTGATTCCATGTGAGATAGTACCAGTAAGTGCTAATATTAGTACATACTCTTCATCCGAATCATCCTTCTCTATTATGAATATTGTGTTTGTTGGTCCATCATCTTCAGTAACATGAGCATGGTGTCTCTTTTTCATGATGGGATAGTGTCTTGCAAATTTTCCCTTTGCATCACAAGTATAGCATCGAACATTGGAAGGATATCTCTTGATCTTATTTTATTTCTTGTCCTTCTTCTTGTTGTAGTTCTCCCTGGTGTGAACTATGATAGATTGATCTTCAGTTGCTCCCATATTCTCTTCTCTTGTTACGGGTGAAGCTTATTCTTGTGTGCATTATTCTTGGAGTTGGATAAAAGAGCTCAGCTTCCTACTTGCATAGATTCCTTGAAATAATGAGTCACATGATTTAGGGAGACCATTCAAGGTAGTCATCACAATTTCTTCTTCTTCGACATTCTCTTCAATTGCATCAACTTGTTCCTTGATTTGAGAAACCCTTGTGAAGTAGGACTGTATAGTATCTGAGTTATGCATCTTCTCATTCTTCAACTGGTTACTCAAAGTCATCTTCCGGTTGATGTTCTTTCCTTCGAACATCTTTTTCAAAGAATCAAATAATTCCTTCAGTGTATTGAATGATGACACATGGTGGATGAGGTGATCCTTGATTGAATCTACAATGATTCTCTTGGCTTTAACCAAGTTCTTATTATGAGTAGCCTTAGCCTCATCTCCCTCTGGTTCTAGAACTTCTCCACTGATGTATTGATCCAAATCATTTTCTTCAAGGATCGGGGCGATTCTATAGTTCCATGCTCAAAAGTTATCAGCCCCTCCAAGATTGTCCTCAAGATGATTATGGTGAGTCATATTTTCAAATGAGAACCTCAAATGGAAACATCAAATATTTAGATTCTTACCGATTTGAGGTGTCCGACCTGGTTTTGGATATTGTTGACCTAGGGTTTGTTAGAGAAACCCTATTTTTCCAAACTTGGAGTTTGGGAATTTTGTTTGGAGAGAAAGATGTTCCTCCTTGAGGCTAGTTGCTCATCAAGATCCTTTTATGAATACTGAGGTGGGAATCCTCCAAAAATTGATGCCCTAGTTTCTCTTGGCATTAGTGACAAGGTCAAAATTGAAACTTATTCAAATCTAAAAATGATTCCACCAAAATATGTGTCCTACTGAGGCGAGTTAGCGTAGCTCTGTTTTCTTGATTATCTATGGAGAGAAGACCTTGAACTAGGAAGACCTAGTTTCCACTGCTGCATAATGCCTTCTTTCAGGGAGACTCTGATACCATGTTAGTTTTTCTATATCTTATTAGCTTAGTTGGGATCTTTATATGAAAGAATAACAAGTACAACAAGATGCATAAGATATAACAGATACACTAGACACAAATATTTTCACCAAGGAAACCATAAAGGAGAAAACCCTGCAAACTCCCTCAGAATAGTACGGTCACAAAGACTGTATCATAAGATGAACAAACCCAGTAATAAGAATACTTCAAAAACTATATATCTCTCCTCCTTATCTCTCTCTCTCTCATGTGAACTTGAGTGTGTATGAGGCGTGTATAAATGAGGTAGGGTGCCTCCCTATTTATTCCTTTCAATTGACTAACCTATTACATGACTGGGGCCAACCTCTTACCCTAGCAGGTCCGACTTCTACTAGATAGACTCCAAAAATATATTACATGATGTTACATTGGGGACTATTTCCCTGAATTACAAAGGAGGTTGTACCTCAATGTCCATACACAATAATGACATTCCAAAAGGAGGAGAACACATCTCTGATGAGGGTACAACAACATACAATGATAATATGCATCAGACTATCTTCCAAAGTTACAAATATATCAACAAAAAAAGCATGCCCTCCATGGGAAAATACCCTTAGTTTAAATACCAAAAGGTTCCATAAAGTCAACCCAAATTTAAAATATTTGATCCCTAAAATTAACAAATAAAAAGAAATGGTCAAATAACCACATAATACCCTTTTGGAACAAATACAACCATATAATATAATAATGGTTAGATCCAAAACCATATGGATATTTGTTGAGTGGAATCCATGGTGGCATGTCTTATTTTGGGCATAAAATATACTATCTTGTTTTGAGCCACCTCCAACTATAATTCATGCCAACTATGTGATAAATATGTTTCAAAGAAAACAAATCCCACCAATATCCAAAATCCAATTCATAAGATTCTTCCAATCTTGACTGTTTCAGATAACTTTAGTTAGATGTAACTAAATATGGAGGAATCACTAGATTTGGTGGAACTTTTGCTAAGTTTGGCAGAGCTTCAAATACATTAAATATGAAATAACATTTAAATAAATTTCCATTCGCATGCTTTTCAATGAATGGCTTGTGGCATACTTGGTATGTTTAAAAGTTTGCATGAAATAGGTCATGGGTTCATTACGCGTAAATTTAATTTTGGAAAGCATAGTATCATTTTCGCATCTTAAGGGGTGGCATTTGGTAGACCATCATTGGGCCACGTGGTGATTCTCATTCGTTTTCTTCCATCAACGTCATCATCAATGTCATTGCCACATCATCATCCACGTCATTACCACATAATTTCCACATCATCAACTGACTATATATTCGTATTAACACATCATCATCTCATTACCACATAATCGTCACATCATCAACTGACTATATATTCGTATTAACACATCATCATCTCATATTTCATCTAGTTGTATGGCATACCACATGGCATCCTATGGGAGTGCCACATGGAACTTCTTGCCAAATTTTTATCTGTTGTGGAAAAAATTCAAAATGCAATAACTTTTGCATACAACCTGTGTTTGACGTGCCATTCATGCCTTTGGAATTAGATAGATGAGATTTATAAAATGGTTCTATTATATTTAGAAAATGAACAATTTGATTATTGATCTTTCTTGGATCCTCTTGGATCACAACTTTACAAAGCATAATATCTCAAGTGTGGCTAGGGGCTCTAGAAATCAAGTATCTTGATGGATTCACCCCAAGATGCAACAATACCTATAACCTACCCAACGCATAAATCATGATAGGGATTTATTTTCTTTTATGCCATAGTTTGTTTGTAGCATGCCCTTGAGGATATACCAGAGTGAAGCGGTCTTTTGCCATTGTAAAAGGCCAAGTCTAGGATTCCTTATGTAAAAGTATTGGTCTTGCGGGGCTCAATACCCATTCGCTAGTCATCTCAGGTCCTCTTGGTTTTCATTTCAAGGAGTATTGGCTTAGTGGCTCTGTTGACTACCCCTTGACGGGAAGAAGTCACCTACCATTTTGATCATTTTTTCCTTGGATGGGTGCTTCGAAGCTTCTCGAGATGGACCTAGTAGGGCATATTGCTCAGGGGCTCATAGCCACAATTATGTTTATGCTATGTAGAAGGTGATTGATAGTGTAAGGGTTTTCATACCTACTTTAGCACACTTCATTTATTCCCACTTGGACCTTCGATTTTCATGTATTACTCGTCTTAGTATCCACATGCAAGAGTCATGATCACATCATCCTTTGAAGGTGGCCTTACCTTGCTAAAAAATGAGGAAGTTGAGGGAAATTTTACATTCTCAGGGTTATTTGTGGCATGGTGTTCTCCTTTAGGCCCAACATATCGCTGGGTTGAGTCCGTTTGGATCATTTTATAGTTAATATATGTCATTTTGTGGTTTAGTCCTCGGATTATGGGTGACAAACCCTAATTTTGAAATATTTTATCTTTTAGTAAGGTAGGATTTAAAGTTAAAAAGGTTAGGTTGCTCCATATAAATAAAGAGCACCTTCTTGTCATTTGTATCAAGAAAAAGGTTTCAAAAATGATATTTTTATTTTTTCTCTTATTACATTGGAGCTTATTGTTAAGTTTTCATATAATAGACTAGATTCAATAGTATTCAATTCAAAATCACAGCAACAACATATCACGAATCACTAATAGAAAAACAATTACAAGATAGACACAACATTTATCCTGGGAAATCCTCAAGGGGAAGAACCCAACAAAAATTTCTTTGTATAAGATGTATAAAAGACAACCCCAAAAATAGGGGTTCTCCTCCTTCTATTATGTCTCTCTCTCTCGCCTATGCGCTACACAAGTGAGTGAGTGTGTGTTCAAATAAGAAACACAACTCCTCTATTTATACATATGTGTCAACTTGACTTTTTCACTAGACAAGTCAGCCCCACTAAACTGTTTGGGCCAACTTCACCTAGGAATACTCAAAACAATATATTATATTATTTATTAGGGTGCTAAAGACCCGACACAAGAGGAGGCTTTACCTCATGACTCTATGATGAGCAAATACAATAGTAACACCTCATCGGAGGAATAATAACATCTCCCTTGGGTTACATCAGTAAAATACATTTAGAATATCCTTTGAAGTTACAATATTTCAACACTCGCCCTTAACGAGAAGGTTATTCTATTGACAACATCATCATAGACTATAGGAGAACAGAGAGAGAGTTACAACAGTACATCGAGGTAATACATCTATACGTCACAAGAAGTTTTTCATAATCAGTAACTAGAATAGTTACTCTTTATCTTCTGCATCACAAGATCACTTGATCATTTGTTTGCAGCAACGCTTCGATCTTTCGATCCTTCGTATCAACCCTTCGATCTTCTAGATCCTTTGCAACAGCACTTCAATCTTCTTGATCCTTTGCAGCAGCACTTCAATCTTCATGATCCTTTGGAGCAGCACTTCGATCTTCTATAGTATCCTTCTGATCTTTTTGATCCCTTGTAGCAGCACTTCGATCCTTTCAATACTTTTGCAACAACACTTTGATCCTTTCAATCATTTGTAGTCGTACTTCGATCCTTCTTAATTCTTTTCAGCTGCACTTCGATCTACTTGACCCCTCGCTATTGTACTGCAATCTACTTGATACTTTGCCTCCATGCTACCTGCAGTACACATGATCTATTTGTGGGATGATCAATCCTGATCACTTTAGGACATAAGTCCAAGGATGATGCAATCCTCAATCAGCTTGATCCATGAAATCGATCAACTGAATCGTCTACAACTAAATGTAGATCTCGACCACACCCAGTTCTAGCCCTATCGTCCATGAGGACTCATCGTATACAATCCATACCGCACAGGTTAGGACCACTCACAAGTGAGTGTTGTACTATGGTATCTACACTCATGTGTAGGTATACTTTATCATGTAAGAGTATTGTCTACAGAGTAGATCTTGACCACATTCAAAATGTCGGCCCAACATAGAACATCCATTCCAAAAAGGTTAGAACCACTCCCAAGCGATTTTTATACTATGGAGTCCGTGAGGACTCATCATAGAGCATCCATACCATGCAGGTTAGGACCACTCCCAAGCAAGTGTTATTCAATGGCATCTACATATAAATGTAGGCATACTCTCCATACAAGAGTATCGTTTGCATAGCAGATCTCAACTAGATACAAAATGTCAGTCATGTCATTCGTGAGGACTCATCATAGAGAATCCAAACCACTGAGTTTAGGACCACTCCTGAGCGATTTTTTAATATACGGTATTCACAATTGAATGTGAGTATTCTCCATGTGAGAGTAACATATTGCAGGGTCATCCTTTAACTAGTAAGGCCCACTCTCATGCATAGAGTGTTAAACCCGTTATCTTCAAGAGAGGATACTATCGTCCACAAATAAATTTCAAACCATCATCATTGTCATCCATCATCGATGTTAGTCTCATCATTACTCCCCCTTTCCTGGGAAGTTTCATATTATCAACCTGCTGCCCCTTTTTCCGAGGAGGGTTCATGTCTTCGACTTGATTCTTCCTTTTCAAAGAGGGTCCAACAATTGTAGTCCCATCACTCTTCCTCCTTGCGAGGAAATTCCTTTTGAACTACACCAAGCTTGTCGCAGAAATATTCGAACTTTGTTTGAGACAGAGGCTTGGTTAGTATATTAGTAAATTGTGCATCGGTACCCACATATTGGATCTTGATGGCTCCCTTTTGTACCATATCCCTTATATAGAAATATCATATTTCTATATGCTTCGATTTGTCATGGAACACTAGATTTTCTATCATCTTTATACAAATCTGGTTGTCATAGAAAATTACTGTGGCATCCACCTCCATGTCAAATATTTCTGACGTCAACTTTAGAAGCCATATCACTTCACAACAAGCAGAGCAAGATGCGATGTACTATGCTTCAGCTATACTGAGATAAACACTGGATTGTTTCTTACTAAACCATGAGATTATGATGGATCCCAAACAGTAACATCCACCTAAGGTTCTCTTTCTATCAACGACACTTCCTTCCCAATATGAATCCTTATACCCATGAAAATTGTAGTCATGATCTCTCCCATAGTATAGTCCCAAATCAATCGTACCTTTTAGGCACCTCATCACATGCTTTACAGCTATCAAGTGAAATTGTCTAGGTTTAACTAGATACTGACTCAAGGTGTTCACAATAAAGCATATATCTGTCCTTGTGTTCCTCGAATACATTAATGACCCAATAATCTGTTTATAGTGAGTCATGTCCACTAGCTCGGATGTCTCATCAGACAACAACTTTAAGTTGGTGTCCGTGGGTGTGGCCATGACTTTACAATCCAACATATCAAATATTTTCAATATTTCCACTACATACTTTCCTCGGTTCATAAATATTCCTTATGTGCTCTGCCACACTTCCAACCCTAAGAAATAATGCATCAATCCAAGATCTTTCATCTTGAATTCTTCTGCTAGCTTCTTCTTGCAATCCTTGATCTGTTTCTCATTTCCAATAAAAAATAGATCATCCACATACAACAATAGTGTGACTGGTTCATCATCCATAATCTTCATATAAATATTAGGATCAACTTTACTCTTGGTAAAGCCCATGCTTTTCAAGAAGCTATCTATTCTGCCATACCAAGCTCTAGGAGCTTGCTTTAGTTCATATAGATCCTTTTTCAACTTGCATACACGAGTTTCTATGTCTTCGACTTCAAATCCTTATGGTTTTTCGATGTAAACAATCACACCATTCAAGAAGGTTTTCTTACATCCATTTGGTGTAAGTCCCATTTCATCATGGAAGCAAGTGCCATGATAGTTCTAATGGAAGTGTACCTTGCTACTGGATAAAATGTTTCTTCATAATCGATCCCCTCTTTCTGAGAGAATCCTATAGACACAAATCTTGCTTTGTACTTTTCAATACTTCCATCCATAGCATGTTTTATCCTGTAGATCCATTTCAAAGATACCACACTCTTGTTTTCTGGTTTGGTAACAATGTCCCAAACATCATTCTTCATGATTGACTGATATTCTTCTGTCATTGCTTCAACCCATTCTTTCTTTTGTGCAGCTTCCTCATAGCTGGTGGGTTCTTGGTCTACAAGATCACACATCAAAGCTACATAATTGGAATATGGCTTTGATCTTTTTATGGTTCTTATGGAGCCTTCTGGTTCTCCATGTCTTTCTTCTTCTTGTATGATTTCTCTTACCCAAGCAAGTTTTCTCTTTCAAGAGAGATCCATAGTAGGGGGCTCCTGGGGCTCTAGCATGTCATGATCTTCTCATGCTACAATTTCAGGATTCGGTTCAGCTTCTGTCCTTCTGGGAGGTACATCTTATTTATGTACTTCTTCAAGATGACACCTTCTATATTTCTTAAGAGATGCCTCTTCATCGAAGGTTACATCCCTACTAATATCGATATGATGGAATCCTGGTATGTATATCCTGAAGGCTTTGGAGAATTCACACTACCGTACAAATATTCCCTTCTTACCAGGAGGATCCAATTTGGTTCTCTTCTCTTTCAGAATATGTACATATACTGGACAACCAAATATCTTGAGATGGCTTACTTCAGGTTTCTTTCTAGTATACATCTCTTCAGGAGTCTTGAATCCAAGAGAACTGTGAGATAATCTAATTTGCACATATACAACTATTCTTGCAGCTTCAGCCCATAGGTGCATGGGGAGGTCTTGGTCACGAATCATGGTCTTCACTGCTTACATGATAGTTCTATTGTTTCTTTCTGCAACACCATTTTGTTGGGGATTATATGGAGTGGTTACTTCCCTCTTGATTCCTTCCTCCTTACAGAATGCTCCAAATTCCTTTGAAGTGTATTTTCCAGCATTATCTAATCTCAGTGTCTTGATTCTCTTTTCTTATTGGTTCTCTATCAAGGATTTGGATTTCTTGAATTTCCCAAACACTTCACTCTTATTCTTCAAGAAGTGTATCCAAGTATTTCTTGAATAATCATCAATAAATGTGACATAGTACTCATATCCACTCAAGGATATGGAGGGAATGGGACCACATACATCAGAATGGATTAGTCCCAATGTACCTTTAGTGTTTGTGTCACTTTTCAGAAAGGGATTCTTAATGTTCTTTCCCTGTGCACATCCATTGCAGGTTCCCTCATATTCGATCTTTATATCTGGTAACCATGTTATCACCTTTATCACATACAACAATGCTTTGTAGTTGATGTGAGCAAGTCTCCTACACCACAGTTCACTTGAGCCGGTAGTCGCATGGACAAGGGTTGTCTCTGGATGTATTTTGAGCTTGTATAGTCCTCCTTCTTCTTCTCCAATGACTATAGCATCTTTAAGTTTCTTTCCTTTGGACCACATAAGTACTTTTCCATCTCTAAAAGAAACTCTATATCCTTTCTTATCTAGATTTGAGATGGAGAGTAGGTTCTTTTTCAAACCTGGTATATAAAGTACTTCCTTCATCTTTATGGAGGTCCCAGAGTCAAGCTTATAGCTTGATTCTCCAATACCTTTGATGGTATATTGATAGTCATCTCCCAATGATACCTTATGGGGAGAGTTCTTATCTTCAAGATTTAACAAAGTTGTCTTCTTTCATGTCATGTTCTTAGAGGCACCACTATCAATAAGCCGTGTGTCTTCTCCAGGTGTTACAAACCCAAAGAGTGCAGAGAATAACACATATTCTTCTACATCTTCACCTCTAGTTTTCTTCCGAGGTCTTTCTTAATTCTCATCTTCAACTAGATGAGCATGATGCCTTTTGTTTTTGTTGTTCTTTGATGATGGACATTATCTAATAAGATGTCCTATCTTATGACAGTTGTAGCATTGAGACTTTGAGTAATCCTTCTTCTTCTTCTTCTGGAATTTCTTCTTTGAAGGCTTACGATTACTCTTCTTGAAGTTTGATTTCTTTCTTTATTTAGTATGGGCAGCTAGAGCCTTATCATCTTCTCTGAGAAGAGCTTCTCTATTGGCTACTCTAGCTTCTTCTTGTATGCAATCTTCCCATACTATGTCAAACTTCATACTTTATTTTCTTGCACATAGACTTTGGATGAATGAGTCCAAAGTTCTAGTGAGGCCATTGAGAGTAGTCATAACCAATTCATCCTCATCAAGGATATCTCTAATAGCACTTAGCTTCTATTTGATCTTGGAGATTCTTGTGAAGTAATATTGAATAGATTCTCCTTTTCTCATCTTGGTGCCCTTCATTTGAGTTCTTAGATTCATTTTCTTGTTGATGTTCTTTCCTTCATACATTCTGGAAAGTGCATCAAACATATTCTTAGGTGTATTCTTAGATGACAATTGAGGGATCAAGTGATCCTTAATGGAATCAGCAATGATCCTCATTTCCTTGATTAGTTCTTGTTCATGCTTCTCATTAGCCTCAGCTTCGACAACTTCATACTTGATGTACTTCTCAAGACCATTCTCTTTCAGAATGAGACCAATCCTATACTTCCAATCCAGGAAGTTTTCTAGGCCTTCCAATCTGTCCTCAAGCTTAGTGCTTAGGGCCATCTTGTCCATTAAGTCACTCAAAATTGAAATTGATCAAAATAGGAGATTGAAATTACCAATAGATGCGCTTGGAGGACACGATTTGGTTGATCCAAATTCTTTTTGGAGATCCCTAATCTTCAGTATTCAAATCCTACTTGCAAGGTTGCAGCACTGCATATTTTCGGGTTCTGTTTCACTACAGTTTTTCTGGTTCACTGCCAAACTAGGCTTTGGATTTCCCGAAGATCTAGTCACCCAAAAAATTCCATATAGGGATCAATAGATACGCTCTAGGATGGCACAAATTTCTATGCAAGTAGATCTTCAAAACTCCAACTTTTACAGAAACGCTTATTTCTTCCGAAGAGGGAGGAGGGAGAATTTCACCTTGTGAAAGCTGCTCTAATCATGTTATCTATGATACCATGTTAAGTTTTCATATGCTAGACTAGATTCAATAGTATGCAATTCAAAATCACAGTAGCATCATATCAAGAATCAATGATATAAATACAATCACAATATAGACACAACATTTATCCTGGGAAACCCTCAAGGGGAAGAAAACCAGCAAAACTTCCTCTGTATAAGATGTATAAAATACAACCCCAAAAATAGGTGTTCTCCTCCTATTTTCTCTCTCTCTCTCTCTCAAAATCAAGGTTAACCTTGGACTAAGTAGAGAGAGTCATCAATGCTCTCTGGCTTAGTAATATCCCCTATATTTGACATCAACTTGTGTATCACATCAAGGGGAGTGATATATTCCAATGGTTTTAGTGTATATAGTTATGATTGAAGGAACTTGTCAATCTAACATAAACAGGTTTCCCAGTCAACAACTTCATCATTATTCAAGTTCCCCACCCCAGTGGGTTGTCAGTAATCATTAATAGTTCCTCTCCCTTGGTATCGTCAACATCATCATCAATTTCAAGATACATTTACTTATGACAAGATCAAATCCAACATCATCCCTATGTCTAATAGTTCATATAGTCTAACCTTCATTCTCCTCTTAATATAATTCAATGTGAGAGAAGTTCAAACAAGCATAGGGATTCCTATCTCATTTATATAAAAACCATATTTTTTGTGTCACCTATCAGTAATTTGATTTAATGGTAATCATCAACGTTCTCCCTACATGAATTCCTTTACTCTCAACAATTGTTATCTTACTATTAAAGTTAGGAATATCAACATGAGGGAAATAAACAACAGTGTATTTCAACTATACAAATTCTTCCTAACCTCACACATTAGGGGGCATCTGTTGTCACCTAAATGCAACATTTTGGTGATTATTACACAAGGAAATGCTCAACATATATCATGCATATCATTATAAGCCTTCATCCTCATCAAATTAGAGATGGGAACTAAACCTTAAAATGAAAACAAATATTCCATTTTGTACATCCACGTGACTTTTTTAAAGAAATCCACATGAATCTGCATGGGTAAAAAATTGAAAAACATGTATCCATACCGGTGAATAGACCATTAATTTTATGTGGTGCATTCAAGAATCACAACCACATTTTGGCTCCAAAAATTTGAATTGGCGTCTTTACATACTTGAGAGCATTCAATAGCCCCATACTTGTGCCTCAAAGATCACTTAATGAGATGGATATTTCACATTGAGAACTAGATTTTGAAGACCTATATTTGGCCTATAAAAGGAATCCATTAGTATGCATTTCAGAATAGAAATATAGAACAATTTTATTCTGTAAGACTTATTTTGAGAGCTCATATTTCACACTTGTTCTTATCATCATTTGTCAACACAAAGTTCCCTTAACTTATTCCACAAGAAGCGGCAGGGTTTCTCCTTATAATTCCAAGTTAGTTATAAAGAAATTTGAGAGAGTTCAAAAGGACCCATCCTTAAGGGGTAGTATTGGATACCATTGAATCTACATTGTTCTAGGTGACACCATTTTTATGCAATATTTTCCATTCGACAATACTATATAGTTGAATAAAATTGATTCCCTTTGTTTTATGGAATTTTAGCGTTTGATAATCTTTTTTAACTTTTATTTGTTGAGTTTGGATTTATCTTGTTAGTGTTTGGTATACTAATCATCACTCCCACTATTTCCTTGGTTTCAACCTACAAGGAATAGAATAATCTCTCTCCCTTGTGACATTTTTCCCCAAAAAATTGCTTCAAACTTACCTTATGGTAAAGGCTTGGTCAAAATATCAGCAACCTACTAATTTGTGGATACATCTTGGAGGTTTACCACTCCCTTCTAAATCCTATATCAAATGAAGTGATATTTTATCTCGATGTGCTTGGACCTCTCATGAAACAATGGATTCTCAAATAGTTTGATACAACTCGGATCATCATAGTAAATCACCATGGAATCCAATTCTTGATCAAATGATCCTACAAGAAACTTGTGAAGCCATGTGTCTTCAAAACTAGTAGTACAAGCTTTCATATACCATGCCTCTCTAAAGTTTAGTTCTATGTAAGTCTAGTTCTTGTTGAACCAAGATATCATCGTTGATCCCAATCTAAAGAAACACCCTAAGGTTCTCTTATTTTATGATGCACTACCTACTCAATCTGAGTTTGTACATCCTTTCAACTTCACCTCACCATATCCAAGATATCTCATCCGTACTCCAATATACCACCTGAGTATATGGGCACATATTATAGTGCTAGGCAATGTTCTTGCCTCGACTCCACCACGAGTTGACTCAAAGTGTTCACTACAAAATGTATATCTAGCTGATTGTTGACCATAAACATCAAGAAACCTATCAAATCCTTGTACAATGTGGGATCCACCATATTTGAATATGGAATTGTTACCTTATTCAGATTGGTTTTCATAGGCATGGACATAGGTTTGAAGTCTTCCATCCAAAATCTCTTCAAGATGTCGACTACATACTTACCCTACTCAAGGGAAATATCCCCTAGTTTCTACCAAACCTCCAACCCTAAGAATTAATGCTTCATGCCAATTTCCAGCATCTTTAATTATACTACCATATATTCCTTGCACTTTGCAATGAGATTTTTTTAACCTGCAAGAAACAAGTAATCTATATACAACACAAAAATAAGCAGATAAGCCTCAACAAATAAGAAATGTAAATTGGTATCTTCTTCACTTTTGGTGAAGTCCATACCCTATAGATATACATCGATCTTGGAATACCATACTCTCAATGCTTGTTGGAGTCCATACAAGGCATTTTTCAGCTTGCAGACATGGGTCTCATTCCCATTGTCCTCAAATCCCTGAGGTTGCTCTATGTACACTTACTCTTTAACTATCTCATTGGGGAATTATGTATTTACCTCCATTAGTTGTATCCTCCATCCTACAACTGAAACTAATTACATCACTACTCTAATGTAAGTGTACCTGACAATTGGAGAAAAAGTGGGCCTCATGGTGCACTCCATCTTTCTAAAACAACCCTCTCACCACAAACCTTGATTTGTGCTTCTTTATGTTTCCATATGTCATGTTGTGTTTGACCTTGTAGATCCACCTAGAAGAATATTTATTTTCCCTTTGTTATAGGCACAATGTACAATACATTATTCTTCATGATGGAAAATTCTCCACCATGCCATCCCTCCCAACCTACTAGTCAGTTTCCTCTTGAAAATCGAAGGTCTCAAAGCCTCAAAATATATGATGTTTCTAATCGATTCCATGTTGTTTGGAAATGTATTCAAAGGTATTGTCTCCTTGAATGTACTCCTAGAAGCATCAACATACTCCTAAGCATATCTAATGTTTGAGTGAACCATCGAGGTATCATGTGGAACACCCCTGTCAAAGCCCCAAGGTTGTAAGGTAATTGTAAATGTAAATGGACAAGAGGAAAGATTATATATTTGTACTCAAACAATTATATCTATTAAAAAATAATAGTTGGTTTTGGATTAGGAGAGAATGTTGAGAAAAGATGGGGGACTAGAATCTAGGATACGGAAAGTCCTACAAGGTATTAGTAATCCGTACGAAACGTGGTGGTCATGACATTGTCCTTAGCCCATGTCTTAACCATTGAATACTTTATTATAATTAATTTTAAATCCTGAGTTTGTTAACCTTGGGTGGTAAGTATTTATGCCTTAGAATTGTTTATAGTTTGAGATTGTGGGTTCATGGCCTTTGAATGGTGGCAAGTCGAGCTTGGCTTCCATGCACCCAAAAAAATTTCCCTTGACATTCAAAATTGGATGCATTGGTTTCCTAATTCTTGTTTTTCTGTGGTTCATATATATTAAGGAATCCTACTTTGTTAGGATTTTATGTTCAAATTTTAGCTAATCAATTGTGTACAATTAATTTTTTCTAGAAAAAGTTTAGTTTTCTTTCGTGTCAATTATGGTTTTTGGCTTGTGAAACAAACTCAAAGTCACCCACATAAAACTTTTCCTTGATGGATTTATAGTCCCATCTCAGGGGTGGAAGATGTGTTGAGATAATTTGAACATTATGACCCTCTAGTTGGGTGGAGCGTTCCTTATTCATATATAGTTGTTAAAATATTTATAAAGTTTGTGCTTTTATTGGTAGTTGAGATGAATTTTTAGGTGCATGTAGTCTTAACTAATCATAGTGACTACTATATTCATTACAAAACAATAACAAACTTTGGGTTAGAACACTCAAACCTTTAGGGCTAGAAACTCATCAAACAAAAGAAAAATAGAGTTTTCATGTAATTTTTTAAACAAAACCTACAAACCAAACTTGTGGATATGTATGGGAAGCACATAATCTTAGTGGACATTGCACACTAATTGTTTGACAAATAACAAAAGAATAAGTTTTTACTAAAACTATGTCATTGGAACCTTCTATTGGTGTATGGGAATCCTTGCTCGTCAACTATTAAATCCATGGCAATATTGAACTAGGAGAATGTGTAGAAAAACACTTTTTTATTTATTTAATCCCTATGAAATTTGGATGTTATGTTATATAGTCAGACATATATGTTGCAACAAGAAGGTGGGACTACATAGTAAAGGTGAGAGAAACGTTCAAGAATACTTACAGTTATGAGGTAGCAAAGTGGAGTGCTCAGTGTAGGATTCATGTATAGGAATGTGAGGCAATGATAGTTAGTTTCTCTTACCATCGAGGTTTACAGATCCTTTCTTTCAAAAATACTTTTCGATTGGGAAAAGGTATGCATTTACATGAACATTATGGAGAGTGTGACACTAGTTCAAATAAGGATTTAAACTTAAATATCCTTGAGTAACCATCTCATTGATGTATATGCAAGGTGTGGCTCAGTTGAGGATGCATGCTAGATGTTTAAAAAAATGTTATTACCAAATATGGTTTCCTTGATGATGATGAATAGTTGCATGTGGAAATACCATCTGTTAGTGCCAGAAATTGTTCCTAGACTACAAGAGAACAAGCCAACAGAATCTCAATAATCTCAATAAAGTAAAATAGGGTTTTTAGGGTTTTCAAGGTTTTTTGGTTGAGCAGTTTGAATACAAGAGGGAAAACATTCATAAAACCAAAGTAAACACTAAATCATGAGCATTGAATGGCTGAGATGCATAACATATAAACCATAATCCAACAAAAAACACAATACTGAATTTCACCCAGAGTTGGCAAGCATTCCAAGCATAAAAACATTAAACAAGCAATGAATATCCCAGATGAGTAACTAACACAAGTTATAAATGAAACCAGACAATAAACTGAAGGGCATATAGTGCATATATTTCATAATTCAATCCTCAAAATACACATAAGAGTCTTTACTTAGCTCATAAACCAGCCTGATGACCTCCCCTTGTCAGCAAAAAATAGAACCCCTCTCTTGTACCCTTTTCCATCTTTTATAATTACAAATAAGTAGTTCTGTCTTCCCTTAATTAGGTCGAATTTGAAACTGCTCGGCATTTACATTAACTAACTTTCAACTAATTGACTAAAAATAGCAAAATCAGATTCCTGGTAAATATGGTGAATTTTTGAAAAATAGGTGCCAAAGAAGCTTCCATATCTCTCCATCTGTGACACCTGTGTAAAACATGAGAGATTTTTTTGTGAATGGGTCCGTGATGGACAAAAACCTTTCTTGGTTTTTAAAAATTCATCTCCAATCAATCAAAATATTCCCCGCAAGATGAAGACTAAAACAGGAAAATATTAAATATTTTTAAAACCCTGAAAAATAGGCTGTAAATATTAAACTGAATCTTTCAAACCTTGACATAAGTTGCAAAATTGAGAGAGGTTTTTGTGAATGGTTATCTTATGAACAAAAAACTCTTTTTTTTTCTAAAATTCATCTCCATTAGCTCTTGGTCTGCACTCAGTTTTAATAACCCAAAACAAGAAAAACAGAGCATAATTCTCAATAATCTTTGCACACTCCAAGTCTTCTATCAGTCTTTTATTTGCAGTCACTAATCCTTCATTAGCTTCATGTAGGTATTCAAATTGATGTTTGTATTTCTTAATTCTTCTTTGCAGGTTTTCCTTTTCAAAATCAATACATTTGTCTCCTGATATTTTTTGCATCCCTTCTGGTGTCCATGGGATTTTCAGTTTCGTATGGATTTCTTCATCTTCTTTCATAAATTCTGTGGAGGTTACATGAAGCTTTGGATGTTATTTATTTTCAATACTGCAATGAACTTCTTCTTCAACCATCTCCTTTTTCCCTAAAAAATAAATCTTTACCTCACTTTGTTGCTGTTCTTGAAACATTTGATTTCGAATCTCTACAAATATATCAGAAATTTTAGTATCGGTCATGACAAATTTTCCTTTTGATTCTATTGGATTTTTACCTTTATTGTCATCTTCACTATCATCCACTTTCTCTTCAGATGATGAATCCTCTATTACTGTAATAGGGCTTTGCTTCTGCTCCTCAATATCTTCTTTTACATCTTGAATTGATTCTACAAGTACCGCATCCACAACAGGCTCAACTTCGTTAATTTCTGACTGTAAAGTCTTGCTTGAATTCTCATTAACTTGTTGTTCAAATTCAGAGTTTCTATTTTCCTGGTTTGGAACTTCTTCTGGTCTAACATTTTCTTCATCCTTGACTGTTACCTTTTTTCTAAGCTTTTTAATCAAAGCTTGACCTTTATCAACTTGTCTTCTTTGAGACTGTTCCTCTTGATCAGTTTTGAAACCTGACCAAAAAATGAAATGCTCCCAAGTCTTCTCCCTATTCTTCAATACAGTGCTTATGATAAGCTTGATGAGTCCATGATGAAAAACAAACTGCTTTGTATGATCTTGGTGCTCTCTAACCCTACAGGACATCTTTTGTGGACTTTTCAGAAAGAAGAATGGTAAGTTCATTTTAGACTCATCACTAAGATGCTGGAGAAACCTAAAGTGATATTTGAAGACAAAAGAATATCTACCCTCACAGATAACATAGCTATGCAAGACTTTAATGGGCTCAATCCATTCAGGTTTAAAATTATGGATTGGAACACCTTTTCCCCAATCTGCAATCACACCAAGAAGCAAGTATTTTTGAGCATTAAAGGTGAATGGAACCTTTTTAAACCATAACTCTCCCTCGTCCAAGATCCCTGTTTCCTCAACTATTAATTCCTTAGTTAATTTGAACTTTAAGCTATCAAAAGACACTGTGTCTTTGTCTAGACATTGAGCAAATTTGTATGACACTTCAGCATGATAACCTTCAATTTTCTTAAAGAATGTTAACCATCCTACATCTAAAAATAAATGTGCACATTGTGGAAAATTCTTCACCTTGCTTAGGTCAGAGGGCTCTGCCCTATTTGTTTTCCCACTCTTTTTCATATTTACTATGGTTAAACAGCTTCTGTTGATATACCACAGTCTAAATGTCTTCAAATCTCAACAGACTGACCTAAAATACAGTTCAAGAAACTCCAACAAGCTCTGCTCTGAATTCTACTGTTTAAATGATGAATACTTTGAATGTATTGGCTAATAATTCATCATTTAAAATGTATTAAGTGAGAAACTAGTATTCTGCCTTCGAATTTGTCATTAGTGATTTCTTCAGAAAAGCCCCAAATTTAGAAAACCCTAGCAATGGCACGCGGGATACCTGTTAAGAAGACCAATTCGAGCACTGGAATATAGTTATTTTAATGGTCAAGTGTCAAATTGCATGCTCCAACTGTCTCTAACCGCTTAGACCACTCCAGCCAGCAGTTGCTGAATGCCCTAATTTCTCATTCAGTTACAAAATCATGATTTCTCAGCACTGTCTTCTCACCACGATCTTCACTTATTTCTCGTGTCCTTCAGATAAAAAACATAATCCCAAATAACTTTGTCTCATTATACTCCACTATCATCATTATACCTACTCTGCATGAAATCGCCACGATCTCGCCCTTATGATGATCATCCACCTGTTTCAGTGATTAAACTATGAAAGACACCTATCAAATGCATCATATAATGTGATTAACACCTCAGATATGATAATCCCGAAGAAATTGGACCGAAAAAATGATGATTTTAGCTCGCGCGATTTTCTTGTAGCGCTCTTGTGTAACGTTTTCTGGCTTGCGCTACAGGAATCCCTGTTTTATGATTTTTTAACCAAAACTCCAAAAAAAATGTTGTTTTTTGGTAAATAACTTCAAGTAAGGTCTTATGATATTTCTTTAGAACCTTGCAGAAATATATACATCCTATAAGCCCATAAAAACCATCAAATTAATTAAGTAAAGCAAAAATTAAAAAGAAAACTTGTTAAATCAACTATAAACATAAGGATAAAATCAAAATATTTTAAAAGAAACCAAGGTCAAAACTTTAGAACAATAAGAAAAATCATATTTTTAATACAAGCAAATGGTTCAAAAATAGAAAACAAAAACAGGCTATAACACAACCTTCTCCCCAACTACTGCAAGTTGATCACAAATTTGCATGACCTTCATCAGGTAACTAGCGATTATTTCTAATATAGTCATCACCAAAATATAAGTTTGTTATGCAATATCATCTTCCTATTTATGTTATCTTTGGTTAAGGATAACCAAGGAATCAAACATCTCCTCCATTGTCTTTTTCTAGGATATATGAGGGATTAAATGATCATTTATGGCATCCATGATTATTATCGTAGCTTTCACTTCTTTCTTATTTTGAATTTCCAAAGTGAGAGGACCTGTTGATGTTACTACATCCTTGATGATATCCTAGATATCATTCTCTTATAATATAAGAATTAGCCTTATTTTTCATTATATGAAATTTGAGGCATTTTCCATTTAGTCCTTAAACCAAAGGCTAATAGAAATATCTAATCTACACACAAACTCCCAAACTGATAAGCACTACCTCTAAAACCCTATAATTGTTGATTTTGGTTCCTAATTGATGGTTTTGGTAGTTGTTTCCAACAATTAATCTACTTCCATAAACTCTTCAAATACTCTCAGTAAGATAATCTCTAATACCATGTAAATTTCCAAACCCTCGATGATTGTTGTCCTTGAGTTCTCAACTAAAAAAATTGTTATTTAACTACATAAATTAAATTATTTCATATCGTAGTAATCACACAACTGGTTGGAAAGTAAACAACATAAACATAAACACAATATACGAATAATTTACTCCTTCAAATCAACCTTTTATTAATAAATCAAGTACGCTTACAAAGAAGCCTCCACAAACTATTAAATTTACAGTTGTATGGTACACCCAAGCAAAACATAGCTGCCCACTCATGGAGGAAATTTTGTCTACTAAAAATGAGAAAAGTCTGTTGTACACTACCTTGTGTATGGCTTGTCCATACAGTTGTATCGATAAATGACTGTATAGATTGTTTTTTACAATTTTACGAATATGTCCATATGACTATATAGATATGTCCATAGGAATATACATAGTTCATTGTGGAATACCTGCTTTCTACGCTTTTCCTTATTCTCGGCCTTGACTTCTTTTCTATGCTCTAACTCTACTCCACAAATGGATTAAACTACCTCCCCCAAAAAATTGTCTTTGAGTGAATGAATATGTCTTACCTCTATATCTTGATTTTCCTTTATACTTGAGTTGGAACTCTAATATATTAATGAGAATAATCTAAATCACTAATGTATATAAAAAATACACTTTATTAGAATATTCAACAATTAAATATAAGAATTTTACTTTATTATTAAAGTAAATTACATAATAGATTTGACACGAATTACTTATGTCACATTTTACACTAAACCTATGCATGATTTTTTTTATGAGCTACAATAATCAACAAGAGAACCCTCCACTTGAGAGGAGTGTTATAGTCTTGGAGGGCATGAAGCCCTATATAACATGGGGTAGTTTGGATTCCCATATGGAGGCTTGGAGTTGGCTCAAGGATTCCTAGCTTGCAATAGTGTTCTTGTAAAAGGAGTGGAACTAATAAAGTACATGGCTTAGGAGGAGAAATGGAGTTAGAATGATATTTTTATGGAAGGGTGTGGACAAACCTTATGTATCTACATAATCTTAGAGCCCTTATTGTGTATGGCATCACCTTATATCTTGACATGTGTACCCTTGGAGTGTAGCTCTCTAGGTGTGTTTGGATACATGTGTTTGTGGTAGGTTGATTGTAAGGGATTCAACCCACATTGTATTGTTGGCCTCCCTTACCTCTCATGTGTGTGTGTGTGTGTGTAGGAGAGAGTCCTTTCATTAGCGTCATCATTGTACTATTTTTTTTGTACTTATCTCCTTCGAGGGAATTTCTAGGGTCTGTGAGGAAACATTGTGAGGAGTTATGAAATCTATAGGGGAAATCCTTGTTTGGAGCTTGTGAGTTTCTAAGGTTTACTCTTATGAATAATATGTTGATAACCATCACTCCTCTCTATCTTTTATTTCTTTACGGCATATTCTCTCCCTCTCTCTAAGGTTTCTTGACCTTCTTGTGTTAAAGAAATGTAACTTCAGAATATATTATATTGTACTTATATTATATTATTATTATTCCTCCTCCAGGAGATGTCCTTGATGTAATTAGTCATGTAAAATTCATGAGGTAAAACCTCCATTGTAATTCGGGTCAATAGTACCCACAAAAGTATTAAATAAATGTTATTTTGAGTCTCCCTAGGTAAGTTGAAACTATTTAGAGCAGCAAGACGAGCTAGTTAAGTTAAGATGTAACTCAATTAATGAGTATAAATAGGTGAGGCGCCTCCCTCATTTGTACACACTTATCACCCAATAAAGTGCACAAGAGAGAGAGAGAGAGAGAGAGAGAGAGAGAGAGAGAGAGAGAGAGAGAAGTAGTCTACTAGAGAGAGGGAGCTTATAGTCTTGTTGTTGGGGTTGTTCTCTGTACTTAGTTGAATTCTATATTGAGGAAGTTTTGTTTGGGTTTCGTAGGATAAATATTTGTGTTCTTTTTGTGTTACCATACTTGCCTTTCTTTCAGTGATCCTATTGTTTTTGGCATAAAAAATTTAAAATTCTAACATGGTATCAGAGCTAACCTGAAAGAAGTCACTGTGCAACATCTTTTGTAGCAATTCAACAAGCTAGGGTTTACTATTCCAGGAAACTCCCTACATAGATCAGTTGAAAAAGGAGGACCACATAAATCGCCCTAGGAGGGTGCATATTCATGTCTACACAATTTTCCATTTTTTTATATTTTCAATTTTTGACCTATCATTGTTGTCGAGAAAACTAGGGCATCAAGTATTTTGAATTTCTGTCCACAAATTTGAGAAAAGGAGTACACTAGTCAACTCACTTTTTGGAGGAACATCTTTTCCTCTAATAATATTTTCAAGTCACCACAATTGGAAAATTAGGGTTTCTATATCAAAACCTAAGTCAACCTGAAGCAATCTCCAAAAAAAAAACATTTTTGCTGGTAGGTTCTAATTTGTATATTTCCATATGAGGTTTTCATTTTATTAAAAATGACAAACAATTCCAAGATTGATGAAAATCTTGAGGGAGCTAAGCATTTCAAAGAATGGAAGTATTGAGCCATGCTCATTCTTGAAGAATGTGACCTAGAAGGCTACATAAAAGAGGAAGTTCAAGAACCAGAAAGAGATGAAGCCAAATCAAATCACAAGAAGGATATATCCAAGGGAGTGGGATTCCTATATTAGAGTAATATGCACCAGAAGGAAGTTGACCAAGTTCGTTAGATTATGGGAAGAATGCGTACAAGAAGAAGAAAGAATGGAAAACAAAGAAGAGAAGTTAAATGACAATGGATACCAAAATTTGGAATCCCATACAAATAAAGGAAAGAACAAGAGAAATGATCGTGAAAAATATCCTAAAATACCTCAAAGATTTAAAAGAGACAAAGGGACTAAAAGGGACTTCTCATCCTTTGAATGTTTTAATTGTCACAGGATTGGACATATCTCAAGAAACTGTCCCCTTAAAGAAGAACAATTCAAGAAGATAAAAAAAAGGTTTCATTCCCATGCAGTCAAATATGATGACTCAGTTGAGGACAAGGATAGAGAAGAAGAAGATTCCAGTGAGGAATATGTCTTAATTTCAACCCTCATAGTTTCAATTTCACATGGAAGTGACACTTGGCTCGTGGATAGTGGTCCTTCCAAGCATATGACAGGTTACAAAGACTATCTCTCAAGTCTCATATAGAAGTACTCTCCTGACAAAGTAAATCTTGGAGATGACTATCCATACCCCATCAAAGGAATGGGAGAAGCTTCGTATACATTGGATTCCAGAAATTCCATGAAGATGAAGAAAGTTCTATATGTCCCATATTAGAAAAAGAATATCATTTTTATCTCAGCTTTAGATAAGAAAGGTTTCATAGTTTCTTTTGTAGATGGTGAAGTTCTCATGTGGCCAAAAGGAAAGACAATAGATAATGCAATTGTGATAGTAATTGAAGGAGGACTCTACAAATTAAAGGGGCATTCAGATTCATCCTTGATAGCTAGTACCGTGAACCCTTGTGAGTTGTGGCATAGAATACTTTCTCATGTGAATTACAAAGCATTACCAATCGTGAGAAAAGTGGTAACATGTTTACCAAAGATCCATATTGATCATGAAGGACTGTGCAAGGGATGTTCTCAAACAAATAATACAAATAATCGATTTCCAAGCAGTGACAACAAAGAGAAAGGAACCTTGGACATTATTCATTTAGATGTGTGTGATTGAATGACAACTACTTCTCTAAGCGAGTATGTTTACTATGTTTCCTTTGTTGATGACTATTGCCGCAAGACTTGGACTTATTTCTTGAATAGTAAAGATGAGGTATTTGGGAAGTTCGAAGAGTTTAAAGCTCTTGTAGAAAACCTATTGAAAAGAATATCAAGACACTAAGATCAAATAATGGAGAAGAATTCACATCAAATGAATTCAAGCGTTTTTGTAAAGAAGCTAGGATTAAGAAGGAGCTCGCCGCTCCTTATAATCCTTAACATAATGGGGTAGAAGAAATAAATAATAGATCTATCATGGAAGCAGTAAATCCATGATCATGATCTACCTATTCACTTATGGAACAAAGCAATTAGAACCACAGCCTATGTGCAAAACATAATATCTCACAGCGCTCTTGGGAATAAGACTCTAGAATAAATTTTTATTGATGAGAATCTCAAAGTTAGCCACCTAAATAAATTTGGTTTCCCTGTATACATACATATTCCCAAGGAGGAGATCAAAGTTGGACCCTTCAGGAAAGAAGGGGATATTTGTTGGTTGTAGTAAGAAATCAAAAGCTTACAAAATCTACATCCTAGGTTACCATCATATTTAGATCAATAGAGATGTAGCATTTGATGAAAATGTAGCTTTAAAAAAATCTAGAAAGAATCATGAATACGAGGATCATGAAGAGGAGCACGAAGCTCCCAGAGTTGCTTATATTAACAAAATATCATATGAATATATATAAGAAGATCATATACCAGAACATCATGACATGGAAGATCCTCAAAGATGTATGGAGTTACCTCACGAGATGACCACACAAAAAAGAAGACCATCTTGGGCTCATGAATTAATTCAAGATGCAGAAAAGTATGGTGCTCCAAAAGGAACCCTTAGAGAAAGTAAGAGACCAAGGACATACTCTGGTTATATGGCCTTGATGTGCAACCTTGTTGGTGAAGAACCTACTTGTTTTGAAGAAACAACAAAGAGTAAGGAATTAATGGATTCCATGGTTGAAGAATACCAATCCATTGTAAAGAATGATGTTTGGGATGTGGTACCGAGACCGAAAGATAAATTTGTATAGTGTCCTTAAAGTGGATTTTCAAGAAAAGCATTCAACAGATGGAAGTATTGAAAAATACAAGGAAAGATTTGTATCCCAAGGATTCTCTTAGAAGGAAGGAATCGATTATGAAGAGACTTTCGTTCCAATATCCAAATACACTTCAATCAGAACTATCCTTTCCTTGGCAACTAAGATGAATGGAAGTTACACTAGATGGATGTAAATACTTCCTTTCTGAATGGTACAATAGAAGAGGAAGTGTAAATTGAGCAACCACAAGGTTTTGAAACACATGATAGGAAGACACATGTATGCAGGTTGAAGAAAGCATTGTACAAGTTAAAGCAAGTACCTAGAGGGTGGTATGGAAGAATTGATGGCTTCCTGATGAGTTTGGGTTTTACCAAGAGTAAAGAAGATTCAAATATTTACTATAATGTTGTAGATGATGGGCTTATGATATTATTTCTATATGTGGATGATCTATTTTTTTGCATGTGAAGAGAATCTCATCAGTGAATGTAAGAAGAAGCTTGTTACATAATTTGAGATGAAGGACCTTGGTATGATGCATTATTTTTTAGGTCTCAAGGTATGGTAGTTCTGAGATGATATTTTCCTAAATCAAGGAAACTGTGTTGTTGATATCCTGAAGATATTTGGGTTGATGGATTGTAAAGCCATGAATACTCTGACGATGACAAACTTGAAGCTCATAAATGATGCTTCATCAGAGACAGTAGATGTTACATTGTAGAGACATATTATTGGCTTGCTGATGTATTTGACAAATAAAAGACTGCATATATGTTTTGTTGTGAAAACCTGAAGTTAGTATATGGTGGAGGCTAGACATTTTCACTTGGTTGCAGCAAAACATGTGATGAGGTACCTAAAGTGTACATTGAATTGTGGCCTCAAATATGCATTTGATAGAGAGATCAGATTACACAGTTATGCATATTTAGATTGGAATGGTAGTACTGAAGATAGAAAGAGCACTTCATGATTTTTTAGTTTGGGATCAAGTGTGAACTTATGGCTCAACAAAAAGAAGACTAGTATTGCTCTCAATACGGTAGAGGTTAAATATATTGCAGCATGTTCATCTTGTAGCGAAGTAGTATGGATTTGCAAGTTATTGATAGGATTGTTTGATACCGATATGGATGTGACTGATATCTACTATGATAACCATTGTTGTATCAATCTATCAGAAAACTTGGTGTTCCACGAAAAATTGAAACACATAGAAATTAAGTATCACTACATCTAGGATATGGTACAGAGGGGAGTTGTAAAGCTCCAATATGTTCCTATAGAGGAACAAGTTGTTGATATGTTGAATAATATTATCTCGAATAAAGTTTGAATACTTTAGAGACAAGCTTGGTGTATTCTGAAAGGACCTACCTCATAAGAGGGAGTGATGATGATGATGATGTGGTTTCCTAGAGCCGTAGTTTGGGAGCTTCGTCTAGGATTGGTATGTAAGTGTTGATAAGGCCTATTTGATCCTAGAGGGATTGGTATGTCTATCTAGGCTTGTTTGGTCCGAAAGGATTAGCAAGTCAAAAAATTCTTGTTTGATCCCCAATTAGATTGGTATGTCTGATTAGGATGGTTTAGTTTGAAAGGATTATTAAGTCAAACAATGCACGTTTGGTTTATCAAAGTTCCAACTATCGAGTTTCTCCAAATGTTTGATGATGATGATGTTCCAATAGTCACATGTTGATGTTGATGATGATTCTCTTGATGATGATGATGTCCCAATAGTCGCATGCTAATAATGATGATGATGTTCCATGTTGATGTTGATGATGAAGTTCCATGCTGATGACGACGACGACGACGTTCCAGATATATGATGTTGTTGTTACAAAAATTCCTATGAAATATAGCTTCACCAGCTAATTGTTGTTAATTTTTAGGGTTGGGTTATTTTTAAGATAAAAATATACTTTAATGCATAAGAAAAAGTATGAAACAAGATTTAGAATAGTATTTCTGTAATAAATTTAAACTGCAGGAAAAATCAAACATAATTTTCATCTCTTTCAACTCTAACGCTCCACTAGTCATTGTGTTAAAGTTGGTCCTTGATATGATTTGTCAAATGGCATGTACAACAACAATGTTATAAATAATGTACAAAAGATAACAATAGTAAAGAACCACGACAATAATAATTTAAAATTATTTTGAATCAGAGTTATACTCGGCTACTTTTAGGGTTTTTATCTTGTCATCGAAGGGATAAGTCACCTAGATGAACAAGTGACGTACCTTGAGAGAGAGCTTAAGGGGTTTAAAGTAGTAAGAATACAAATCTCATATTCTTATTCAATAGGAAGAGAGAGTTCAATCAATTACTCAAGATTTAGCAACACAACCATAGCTAGTACAGTCACACTCAGAAGAGACGCAATGTTAAGCTAGGTAAGAGACACACAATCACACTGACAAGGATATAATCATACTGGAAGGGATACAATCATGTTGAGCAGTGACATACAGTCATGTGGAGAAGTGACACACAGTCACCTAACTGGGATAAGAAGTCACACGGAGCAGTGACACACAAAAATGCTAACTGGGATAAGACGTCATGCGGGTGCAGACGAAGACATGCTCACGTTGAGCAAGAAATCCCATTCACACTGGTGAGAGAGAAAGCACATTCATGCTCGTTGTGGAGCAAGAGAAGAAGCACAGTCATGAAGAGGTAGGGAATCACAGTGATGTTGAGTAGAGAATGTAGTCACGCTAAGCAGACGATGCAGTCACATTGAACAAAGGATGCAATCACATTGAAAAACAAGAGAAGACATGGTCATACTAGGAAAGGGAGTGCACAGTCGTGCTGGAGTTAGAGACATGGTCACGTTAGTGACACATAATCATGTGGTGCAGTGACACACAGTCATGTTGACTGGGATAATAAATCACACAGGTATAGAGGAAGACACGGTCATGCTGAGCAGGGAATCCCAGTCACGCTGGTGAGAGAGAAAGCATAGTCACATTGGTCATGAAGCAAAAGAAGAAGCATAGTCATGTTGAGGAAGAGAATCACAATCAAGCTGAGTAGAGAATGTGGTCACACTGAACAAAGGATGCATTCATGTTGAACATCAAGAGAAGACATGGCCATGCTATGGTAGCTCAACCATAGTCATGCTGGTGCAGATAAGCACAGCCACACTAGCAGAGGAAGATACAGTCAAAATGAAGGGAGAAGCACAGTCACGCTGAGTGAAGGAGATCATTGTCACATTGAGGGAAGAAGACACGATTAATGTAGGGAAAAGGGGTCGCAATTAGAAACAACCATACTCAAGTAAGTGAGATACAACATATTAGATATTTACAATGAAGGATAAGTTTTGCTTTTAGAAGGGTTAGGGTGTTACCCAACATAAAATACAATTATGTTAACTTAAAAAAAGTACCAAAGGTATTAAAGGTCTTGTAGAAATAAAACCATAACAATAAAGTGGTCCAATGGTCTTATATAATAAAACCATAAAATAAATTTTGACTTAGGATACTATATCAAAGGTACAAATAAAAACCTTAAAGTAAAAGTCATCATACCAAAGGTACACACAATAAGAGTGCTAGGACCAAGTAAGATAAAGGACCATAATTCAACCAAAGTAGGTCACAATAAGAAGGTAAAACAACCCTCATACCCACAAGATCAAGGTGTACCATAAAGGTGGAAAAACAACTCCTTTTACTTAAAGGACCAACAGGACCAAGGAATTTAAAATTTTCTCTCTCTCAAGGTACATTGTTTCATATATTTTATCATCATTGTATAAGGGGAAGATCCAAAATGGATTTTGTGATCCTCTGGTCCTCAATACCGATCCTAAGGGTTAGGTGCTAGTGACGTCATTAAGGGGTGGTCAGTACCTTAACAAACAACCTAGCAATAATCGATTAGGAGAGAGGACATCACACATCATCATTTTGGTCAACTTGACCAAGATTCACTTGGTTAACTGACCAAGAGTTCTCCTACAGGAACTGCTTGGTCCCAGACCAAGAATCTTCCTAGTCCCAAACCATGAAGTCTCTATCTCAACCTGCAGAATCTGCTTGGACATCGTGTCCAAGAAACTGTGTAGTCCCATACCAAAATACCCTAGAGACATATAGGGGACCTAACAACATGTTAAGGACTTTGACATGGCATCAACCTACTTGGTCCCAGACCAAGAACCCCAAGAGACTACTGGGGGTCCTAGGGTACCTTCTAAGGTCTTACTCTTCTCTATTTAACAGACTAGGGTACCATCCTTTTTGAGAATCGGCATGACGGCTGCACTAACTTTATCACTCCCTATCAGCAAGAGGGGCATTCTCAACACATCGATAACATACTGCACCATTACATGGTGATAGCTCGTCTCGATGTGTTCCAACCTGTCATCAAATATAATATTTTGTGAGAGCTTCAAACAACTCTCCATCTCAACACAAAGCATGATCTCATAGATCCTCTTGGAAGTTATAGCTGGCTTCCCTTGATAGCCGAGAATCACTTTACACATATCACCTTTCCAAACCTGTTGTTTGGATAATGCCCCATGATGAGAGTGGAATGGATCAGTGGCATGGATCTCATTGGAGTAAGCTTGAAGCTTTTCAATAATCTTCTTAAAGAGATCACATGAAGGTTTCTTGTCCTTCTCCCTCTACTTCTCTAAATGAGAAGTTTTATATACTTTCATCTCTAAGTCACTAAAGGGCCGATAGAAGATAACAAGTAAACTTTCCTTTTATGCAACCCCACCCTGTTGGGGACTCAAGGGCATAGTTGGCTCCCTCTTGATATCTGAATATTAACCAAGGTATAAAGCTTTAACAACATGTCCTGAGACCTTATAGAGGTCACCTTCTCGGACACCAATCACAATGGTTGATTTTATACTTTCACCTTTGGTCCATACCAAATCATTTCCTTCTGAGAAGGTTACAGAGAACCCCTTGTCTTCTAAAACTATCACTGAAATAAAATTATTCTTTAGACTAGGAACATATAAAATTTCCCCAATATTAATCAATTTCCCTAAATCAAGTTGTAAGGAAGTTGAGCCAACTCATTTAATGCCATAAGTACTTACATTTCCAAGTTCCACTTTCTTATAGAACTTCTTGGCCTCAAATACTACAAGGTCCTTCCTGAATCGAGTCATATGCCTGGTGGCTCCGCTATCTATACACTAGGAATCTGATAGATTGGGGATGGTACTGGTGAGTGTTGAAGCCAAGAAATATTATTTTTTGTGATATGGGGCCTTGGTGTCACCCCTTGACTTGTTTGGATGACATTGTTCCTTTTTCTGTTACAACTGAGGCATGATGTGTTTTTCCTATTCCATTTCTTGTTAAGTGGTTTATTATAGTCCCTTGAATAATGACCAATATTACCATGGTTATAAAATCTAACCTTATATTTATGAAAGTACTTATCTTGCGTTTCCTTACCTTATGCTTGTGTTGGGGAATATTCTTCCTTTTTGTTTCTTTGGAAGCTCGTGCATGATCCTTTTCAAGTGGAGGCTCGGATCTACGTTGGATGCTTCCATCTTCTTCTAAACAATCATGCCACAACCTTTCAAAGTTTGGCTAAACCTCTCTTCCATTTAATAAGGCTAGGAATGTCTCTTAAGATGCAGGAAGGCCATCAAATATTGTCTGCATGAGATCATCATCTTGTACTTTATTTCCAATGGACATGAGTTGATCTCTTATTTGAGAGATCTTAGAGAAGAAAGTAGCAATTGTTTGATCCTTCTCCATATTTACTGAACAAAGATTTTTCTTCAAAGCCCTTCTCTGAACTGTATAGGCTTTCTTTTTATAGAGATTAGCTAGATCATCAAATCATTCTTTAGTTATCCTTAACAGAGCTATTGTTGGCATCAATTTGTCCTTAATTGAGTCAAAGATAACTCTCTTTGCCTTGGCTTGCTTCTTCTTAAATGTTTCTCTTCCTTGACCTATAGTAACCAAGTCATCTTGATTTCTCTCTCTTATAGGATATTTAGAACCATAGCCTTCCATGGATTGAAATTTGAGCCTCCCTCAATCCTATCTTTTGATTTTAATGAAGGAGTAGTCATCTTTAAACCTTACTTGTCCACTTGAAGAGTATGTCAAATAAGCTTTTGTAATCAAGTTGAGTAAGGTATAAACCTTATCTTAGGATGTATGTAGTTTCTATTAGTTGCAAGACAGAATTAGCTACAGCCTAAGCTCTGATACCATGTTAATTTTTAGGATTAGGTGAGGCTTAACATAAAAATATACTTTAATGCATAAACATAATTATGAAACAAGATTCATAATAATACTGCTCTAATAAATTTAAACTGCAATAAAATCAAACCTAATTTTCATATCTTTCAACTTTAACACTCCACTAGTGACTATGTTAAAGTTGGTCCTTGAGATGATTTGTCAAATGCCATGTACGGTAACAATGTTATAAAATAATGTACAAAAGATAACAACAGTAAAGAACCATAACAATACTAATTTAGAATTATTTAGAATCAGACTTATACTCAAATACTTTTAGGTTTTTTATCTTGTCACCAAAGAGACAAGTCACCTAGATGAACAAGTGGAGTACCATAAGAGAGAGATTAATAGGTTTAAAGAAATAAGAATACAGACCTCGTATTGTTAGTCAACAAGAAGAGAAAATTCAATCAATTACTCAAGCTTTATCAGCACAGTCATACACAGTACAGTCACATTGAGAAGAGACACACTATCACGTTGGGTAAGAGACACACAATCATGCTAACAGAGACACAGTAATACTGGAAGGGATACAATCATGCTGAGCAGTGACATAGTCACATGGAGAAATGACACACAGTCGTGTTGATTGGGATAATTAGTCACTTAGAGTAGTGACACATAGTCACGGTAACTGGGATAAGCTGTCATGCGGGTGCAGAGGAAAACACGGTCATGCTAAGAAAGGAAGCCCAGTCACACTGGTGAGAGAGAAATCACGATCACATTGGTCATGGAGCAAGAGAATAAGCACAACCACAATAAGGCAGAGAATCATAGTCACATTGAGCAGAGAATGCAATCATGCTAAGTGGAGGATGCATTCATGTTGAACAGAAGATGCGAGTCACATTGAACAGAGGATGCAGTCATGCTGAACAGAAAGAGAAGACACGGTCATGCTAGGCAAGGGAGTGCACAGTTACACTAGATTCGAAGATACGGTCACACTAATGACACATAATCACATGGCATAGTGACAAAAAATCACGTTGACTGGGATAAGTAGTCACGTGGGTGCAAAGGAAAGCATGATCACGCTGAGCAAGGAATCCCAATGACGGTGGTGAGAGAGAAAGCAAAATCATGTTGGTCTTGGAGCAAGGGAAGAAGCAGATTCACGTTGAGGCAGAGAATCAAAATCACAATAAGAGGAGAATGCAGTCATGTTGAACATAGGATGTAGTAATTATGAACAGCAAGAGCATACATGATCATGCTAGGGTAGAGACCACAGTCACGTTGGTGCAGATAAGCACAATCACACTAGCGGAGGAAGATATGGTCACGCAGAAGGGAGAATCACAACCACATTGAGTGAAGGATATCACTGTCACACTGAGGGGATAAGACACGATCACATTGGGAAAAAGGGGTCGCGGTTAGCAGCAGCCAAACTTAGGTATGTAAGATACAACTTATCAGATATTTACAATGAAGGGTAAATTTTTATTTTATAAGGGTTAGGTGTCAACCAACATAAAATACAATTAGGTTAACTTTAAAAAAAGTACCAAAGTTCCTAAAGGTCTTGTAAAAAAACCATAACAATAAAGTGATCCAATGGTCTTATACAATAAAACCATAAAATAAAGTTTGACGTAGGATAGTATATCAAAGGTCCAAATAAAAACCTTAAAGTAAAATTCATCATACCAAACGTACACACAATAAGAGTGCTAGCACCAAGTAAGATAAAGGACCATAAGTCAACCAAAGGAGGTCACAATAAGAAGGTGTTGAGGCCTGGAAAATCGCAAGTAACAACAGTTAGGGATTCTCCCCAGTAAACATTCCCAACTAGCCCATTACTGTTTGGTATGGGGAATCCATTCAGTTTACGATCCGGCTACCGTAGGTCAAGTAACAAAAATAAAAGGTTTACTGGTTACGGCCTAGTCCACCATGTATGTTTTAGTTTTTTATTATTTAAGTATGAGATGCAAGTGCCTATCTAAGAATGTATATTGATAGAGAATACGAGGAGCAGTCACAATGTGATGCATAGGTTCTTACCTCTCGTCTTAACTCTCTCGTATCTAAATCACACACAGCAGGAAAAACTAAAACTAACTATTTAACATATCCCTAGGGAGCAAGATTATTATTCATTATTGAGTAATGTGTTTTGCGCATGCATTAAGAAAAATCACAGACAGATGTTACGTATTTCAAAATACATGAAAATTTATAGATATATGAACAACCAGATAGCTAATTGTTTATTAACAGCGTTCATTACTCATAGCATAAATTTCATAGAATAAACTAGAGAGCATTCATACAAGAACATAGGCTCAAAGAGTTAGAACGATCTCACAGATAATGGACACAAAGCTGAAAATGAAATAGTTCACATTAAACAAATCCATGGCACAGCATTTGAAAAGTTCCACCAAGCTTTCTCCAACAAGAAACTTGTAATTCTTATTGCAAAAGGAAATAGTTCTTCTTACAACATGTTCTCACAAATCTCAATGGGAAAAAGTCCCCTTCAAAATTTGACTCTCCTATACTTATACTATAAGCAAAACTCTTGGGCTGCCCCTTGGTGACCTTTGGGCTCCCCCAACCATTTTAATCTCACAATTTTGTCCTTTTGTGAGTGCTCATGATTCATACAAACGTTACATTTCAGATTTAAGATTTAAAAGCACTTTTATGAAAAGGGACCAGCTTGGTAACTGACGAACTTTTCCAAGCCTGGGCCTTTGCTTCTATTGACTATGCTCAGTAATCCATTGGTCCCTTGCTAGGTCCTGTTGATCTTAGACCTGACTTTCTTCTTTTCTTTCCTCATATCTGCTTCTACATTTCCTTCTAGACATGTCTTCTCTACAGCAGCAATCACCCTGTCATGAAGATAGCAGATTTTAGACCATTTAGAGTTTAATAAAGTAATACGAACTGTATCAATACATGCATTCTGTAAAATGAACTCTAAAAAATGTTAATGCATGAAAAGAAAACATGATAATGCAAATAAAATCCTGACAGTTGGGTCTGAAAATCCTCTAAACCCGCTGCCCAACTAAAATCACGATCCCAAAAAAACAAACTCTTCATCTCAATCTCGGCCACATCTGGACCAATTCAACCTCCTCCGATGAAAGCGTGAAAAATGGAAAAGTAACCGTCATCAAAAAATAGAGTAAAAGCACACGAGAAAGGTGGGAAAACCCTTACCAGCGGGAAAAACTAAGCATCGGGAAAAAACACTATAAGTCGGATGGTTAGTGCACTAGGGAGTCGCAGCAGTGGAAGACATAAGGACTGCAGCTTCCGCTTTGAAATAAAAAACTATGGCAATCGGAAGTTTTAATGACTAAGTGTCGATGATGGTGAGCTCAACGCCGCCACCGTGTTGGCAACACAAAGGACTAGTCCTCCGATCAACCATTAAAAAAAAACCACTATGATAGCGAAAACAACATCATCGAAAGGAAAAAGGGTTTAGGCAATAAAACCACGGAATCGGTAAGACTAAGAATTAACCGTTGGCATGTTCATTATCTTCCCGCCGAAACGGCGGAGATTTAGAAAGCTCATTCCTCGACCTTGATAAATAAACTGCCGACAGTTAAATAAGATAAAAGCGCTTCGGTGAACATAAAAACTATCCATAGGGACGTTCATTGCGTACCCTCCGCAACGGCGGCTGCCTAGAAGACTACCGCCTCGATTCACTGTTCAAACCACTTCCGAGAGCGATGAAGGAAAATGAAAAATAAAGCATTAAGTGCTCAAAATACCTTCGGCTATGCAGCGTTAAAGTTAGTTCGTTTCACCTCCGAAACTGCGGCAGCAAAGAGAACTAAAACTCTGACTTAAACATAAATAGACTTTCAAAAGCAATGAAGGAGATCAATCAGACCAAAAGGACATCATTTTCAAATCAAACTCGAAATTCCAACAGTCAAAGCATTGGCTGACATAAAGCAGTTCCAAACAACATGAAAGCAATTGACCTCAATTCAACTTCAAACAATCCAAATTTGTAGCAGAGGGACAAAACAGAGTTCAACAATCTAAACAAACCCATGCAAGATAAAATCAATAAGGAGGGTCCAAAATTTCAAAAAAAATGGGGAAAATAATTGCACCTGCAACAATTGGCGACTACCTGGTGAACACAGATCTCTCAAAAACATCTTCCTTTAGTAACAGACTGTTTGACAATAAAACCAACATGTTGAATTTTTCTATATGTTTGAATTTTCCAAATAAAAAATGTATGTAGTTTTAACCATTGATGATAGTCCATTTAGGGATCATGGGAACCAAGATTTAAAAGTCTAGATAACTCTTTTGAGGCCAGGAATATGAATTTCATTTTTTATCTCTATCTTTGGGTAGTTTCCAGCTCGGACACCACAGGATTGTAACATATGGTAAATGGAAATATTTATTTGTTTCTCATTCCCATGCCATTTTGCACTTTTGTGCTTTTAGACTTTTGTCTTTTCTGAGTCCTCCTGCATGCCTTTCTTTCTGAATTTTTATTAATGATCCTCTATCCATAGTGTCCTTTTGTGTGAGAGATGTATTTAACTTTCAACTCACGGATGGAGAAGAACTTTGGCAATTCTATACTCATATGATTTAGTACTTTGTTTGATACATATTGCTTTCTTAGGAGTTTTTTTACTCTTATCTGCCTTTTGGCTTTCAATTCTTGGCATGGTATCATTTATATATAATATACTGTTTCCCTTGCTTCCTTTCCATAGGTCTTTTGTTGTCACTCCCTAAGACATTTTTAAATGTGAGATGGATGGAGCCTCAAAATAGTATTCCAGACCTTTTGATCCTGAGTTATTTTACAAGGATTAAGTAGGACTTCAATGTGTTCATAGCCATTTAAGAAAACTGCTGAACTAGAAGAAATTATTTCAGATAAATCAATAATACACTGTCTTATAACCAAGGATTTTGGTCAATCCAGAATTCTGATGCTCTCCATGCAGCCAAAAGTTTGCTTCTTTTATTTAAATCCATCAAAATCTAAAAAACAACAGAAATAAGGTAAATAAAAAATAAACAACTAAAACAGTTTATTTATGTACAAAACAAAAACAAAAATCGGAAAAAATAAGGTTTGACAACTAAACCATTAACTGGTAAGTTCTCTTCCCACCCCTGTAAATCTTACAATTTGTAGGTTGAGGGGCCAAGTTTTGCTGCAATCTAAAAAGGGCCTACCCATAATTGTTGAAACTTCATGTGTTTCCCCTTTTCATCATGCGGGTGATCCCATTTAAGAACCAGGTCTCCCACTTCAAATTCTTTTTTTCCAGCTTTATGTTTATCAAACCACCTTTTCATTACTTCCTGTTGATGCTTAAAACGTTTTTTGGCCCTATGTCTAGACTCTTCTGCCTTCAAAATATTATAAAGTCTAATTTGCAGGATTTCGTTATCTGTGCCTCTAGACTCTTGAGATATTATGGAAGATGGTAGCATAATGTTAGGAGGTAGCATAATGTTAGGAAGATGGTAGGGTATATGGTAACACTCCTAAGGAATTTTTTAGTGTGACCCTATCATCCCAAAGAGAATTCGGTAATGCTAAATGCCAACTTCTCTGGTTTTCTATCACAGTCTTTATTAAGATCCTAATCATATTCTTGTTGGTAGATTATGCCAAACCATTTCCTTGTGGATAATAGTTTGCAGAATAATGCAACTTGATTCCTCTTTCATGAGCAAAAGTAGTTAATCTAATAGAAGAAAAATAGATAGCATTATCAAAGACCAGGGAAATTGGAACCCCAAACCTGGTCATAATATGATCTTGTAAGAAGTCCATGACCGCATCTTCATTCACTTTATGTAACAGAATTGCCTCGACCCATCTAGTGAAGTAGTCAGTTGCCGTCAAGATGTATTTGTGTTGCAAGGAAGAATTTGGTTTTATCTCTCCAATTATATCAATTCCCCATTGCTCAAATGGTTCTGTTATCATCACAGGCTTCAAAGGTCCTGCTGCTTTGGCTTGTCTTCCCCCGCACCTCTGGCAGATATCACACTTTCTGACATGGGCATGCGCATCCTTGAACAATGTGGGCCAATAATATCCTGCTCTAAGAATCTTGTGGGTTGTCGTATCTCCGGAAAAATGACCTCCAGCATGCCCATCATGTAACTTTGTTATGACTTTCTTTGCGTCTTCTTTCTCTAAACATCTGAGAAGGACTCCATCATAATTCTTCCTGAATAAAATTCCATCAATGATCTGATATGTAGCTGATTTAAGGCGCAACACTCTTCATTGTTTGGAATTCCAATGTTCTAGAAACAACCCTTCTTGAAGGTAATGAACAAGGTCTCGATACCAGGAATCGGGAGCTGTGAAAAGAGGACATACATCCATTACATGTAATTTAGCTTCATTTTCTCAATCGTTTTCTTCATTGTTTTTACCTTCAGCTATTAGTTTGCACAGTCCTTTCCCTTTAACTATGGACGCCGGTTTGAATTCGAGGTCATATTCTTGTAAAGTTGTTACCCAATTGCCTCTTCTTTCTCCTAAGACCTTACAGTTGGGTGTGGAACTATTACCTTCGTTTGATTCTTAAGTATGTATGGCCTAAATTGTTTTTACCGCTTTGAAGACTGCATAAGCTTGTTTATCCACAGTTGGGTAATTCAATTCGGCCCCATGCAGACTAGTGCTCATAAATGATATGGAGTACTCATCTCCCCCATCTTCCTTCTGAGTAAGCACCGCTGCTAATGAATCGTCAGATGCGAAAGTGTACAAAATAAAATATTTCTTAAAATTTGGACTTTTGAGAGAGGGTGCATGAACAATAGATGTCTTTATTTTATTGAATGCATTCTTCTCTACATCAGTCCACTTGAATTGTACACTTTGTTTCACCATTTGCTGCAAAATTTTAACAATTTGAGCGAAATCTGGTACAAACCTTCGCACAAAATTTATTGTGCCCATGAATGATTTCATACCTTTTTTGTTATGGGGTAAAGGGATCTATTCAATAGCTTTGATCCTTTCTGGGTCTATGGAGATCCCATTTTTAGAAACCACGTGACCCAGTAGCTTTCCTTCTATAACTGCAAACACACATTTCCTTGGATTCAATGAGATGCCATATTTTCGACAACGCTCGAAAATTTGTTTTAGATGGAATGCGTGTTCTTCTCTCTTCTTTGAAAATATCGTGACGTCGTTGAGATATATTACAACATTACAGCCAATTAGACCGCGGAAATCTATATCCATAGCCCTCTGGAAAGTAGCTCCAGTGTTAATGAGTCCAAAGGGCATCCTTATGTAAGCAAAAGTTCCCCATTTTGTTCTGAAGGTACTTTTAAGTCTGTCTTCTTCAGCTACTAACACTTGATTGTAGCCAAAGAATCCATCTAATAAAAAAAATAACTCAGAACCTGAAACCATCTGCAATATCTGCTCCATGGGTGGGACTGGATAGTTGTCTTTATCAGAAGCGCGATTCAAGTTTCTGAAATCCACACATAGCCTGATTTCTCCATATTTCTTCCTTACTGGTACTAAATTTGAAACCCATTCCAAGTGTCTGACTTTAAATATAATTTTGGCATCCAATAATTTTTTCACTTCACTCTGAATTAAATGCTCCAATTTTGGATGCATCTTCCTCAAAGGTTGCTGATAAGACTTGACTCCGGATATAACAGGAATGATGTGTTGTATAATCTTGGTGTCATATGTTTTAAGCTCTTCATATGTCCAGGAAAATACATCTTTGTACTATTTGAACAAACTAATGAACTTATTTTTTTCACCCAGGGAACAACACTTTCCCAAATTTACATATTTGGGTTTAACTTCAGTTCCCAAATTTATCAGCTCATATTGCAAAGACAAGCTACGAGTCTTGACATTTCCGAGTCTTCTGAATTTGTTGTTTAAATCAAACATCCGCTCTAAGGTCCTGACCCCTTTAGGAATGAAGTTGTCAAATTTTAACTCAGCCTGGTGTTCTTCGTCATCGATAATTGTCCCTTTGAAAGTTTCATCATTCATCAAACATTCCAAGATTTGTTGATCATCATCAAAAAATCATAGATTAGTAATCATGTCTGGAACCGAAGGCTTGAAAAGTAATTCAATAGAACAATGGTTATTTGTAGGTACAAGCCTTGCAGCTGAGGTAGCTAACAAGTCAGCTACTGCATTCTTAAGTCTAGGAATGGATACAATATTAAATGCAAAAAAAATTGTCAGCAAATTCCACACTTCATTCTGATAAGCTTTTAAATGAGGCGAGATGCAATGTATCTGTTTTCGAATTTGCTTTACAATTATTTCAAAATCCCCATATACTTTCAGATTTTCTACTTTTAATTCAATTGTTTTTCTTAGTCCCTGAACTAATGCTTCATATTCGGCTGTGTTATTGGTACATTCAAACTCTAATCTACATGAAAGAAAATGTTTATTTTTCTTTGGATCGATCAAGACATAGCCAGCTCCTGATCCTTCCAAAGTATTAGATCCATAAAAAAAAGTGTTCAAAAATTATCTACTTCTATTGTACTTGAATCAACAACTACATCTGAAACTAAGTCTACTATTTTACAGTCAAATTCATCAGCCCGTGAAAATTGAAGGAGATCGGGTTGTGTGTCTGATGTACTAGGTAGATTGTGCTTCATATGGGGATTTCTTAATACTTTTATTTGGTTGGGACGTCCCTTATAAGGCAACCACAGATGTGACCAATCTGATGCAAAATATCCATTTAGCTTTGCTGACCAATCCCGACTCAAAACAAGTCCATATGCCTCAGGTATGTCTGCTACTACAATATCGATGAACTGACATACCTTTTCATTTGAAGATAATCGAATCAGAACATCCTCCATTTCCCCAATTACCTTCACATTTGTTCTGTCTAATTGAATAACCTGCTAGGTAGATGGTTTAGGCAGTCCATTTATCTTTTTGTAAATTGAAAGCAACATAACATTGACTAATGCCCCTGAGTCTACTAAATAGTTGTGCACGTTATGGTTGAAAATTTCAAAAGGTAATAGAAATGGTGGGGTCTTGTATTTAGGCTTACCTCCCACACTTGCTTCACCAATTTCTTCTTCTTTAGGTTGATTGTCAGTGGGAAGCTTTTACTCAGGTATTTCAAATGCTTTTAACAATCTTTCTTTCTGCTGAGGCACATTGCACATTTCAAACAGCGAGATATTTTTCTTAGCCCTCTTAATATCTTCCACAATATCATACTCCATCTTATGTTCTTTGAGGTCCTTTTTTATATCATCAGTCTTCTCCTCAATGGGTTTAACAGGCATGTTGATTTGCTCTGGATTTTGACTCGTAATGGTGAATTCTGGTATTTCATCATCTGTGTTATTCTTTTGTATTTTCTTTACATTCTCTTGAAGTCTCTTAATTTTTGGGATCACTGATCTGTCTTTATTTAACAAACCTTGAATTTTTGTTGTCACGTTTGCTTCTGATATTTCTTCCTGTTTCAGATAACCTTATTTTTCGATATCAAACATCGAGACACAGTCCCATAAAACCAAAGCGTCCTCTTCTTGATTTTTTGTGGATTTATTTCCCTTTTCCTCTTCATCATCAGGTTCTATTAGTTTAGAGTCCAATAGCTGATTCATTACTAATGTCATCAAATTGATCCATTGAGGGCAATTTTTTTTAGAATGGGGTTGTTGATGAAATGTGCAAAAGTTATCCATCCCTACCTCTGTTAAATTCATTGATGCAGGGCATTGTGGAGAAGGTTTAGATTGATTGTTGTCCTCTCTCCTTTTATAGTAAGGCTTATAAGATTTCTGAGTTTCTTTTTCTTTTTCCAAATCTATTATTATATTAGACAGTCTCTGCATCATTTTCAACATTCCTTCAAAGTCATGTGACTGCTCCTCTTTAGGCTTAGACAGTAATAAGGATTTCTTACCAAAAGTTTTTTCTCCTGACTGTTCAGGATAATCTTCTATGCTCTCTCTTTCAGCTTCTACTTTCTCGGCTTCATAAGTTTCTGACAACATAAGCTTGACTTGCTCTTTACCCTTCTCTTCAGGAATCAGATTGGGAAACAAACTACTTTCAGAACTATCACCGGTGGAATAATCTTAAGAAAATAAGTTTTCTCGGCCATCCATGCATTGGTTACCCTCCTTCTAGCGCCAAAAACTGTTGAGGCCTGAAAAATCCCAGGTAACAACAGTTAAGGATTCTCCCCAGTAAACGTTCCCAACTAGCCCGTTACTGTTTGGTATGGGGAATCCGTCCGGTTTATGGTCCGACTACCGTAGTTCAAGTAAAACAAAAATAAAAGGTTTTACCAGTTACGGCTTGGTCCACCGTGTATGTTTTAGTTTTTTATTATTTAAGTATGAGATGCAAGTGCCTATATAAGAATGCATATTGATACAGAATACGAGAAGCGGTCACAATGTGATGCGCGGGTTTTTACCTCTCATCTTAACTCTCTCGTATCTAAATCACACACAGCATGAAAAACTAAAACTAACTATCTAACCTATCCCTAGGGAGCAAGATTATTATTCATCAATGAGTAATGTGTTTTGTGCATGCATTAAGAAAAATCATAGATAGTTGTTACTTATTTCAAAATACATGAATATTTATAGATATATGAACAACCAGATAGCTAATTGTTTATGAACAGCATTCAATACTCATAGTGGAAATTTCATAGAATAAACTAGAGAGAATTCATACAAGAACATAGGTTCAAAGAGTTAGAACGATCTCACAGTTAATGGACACAAAGCTGAAAATGAAATAGTTCACATTCAACACATCCATGGCACAACATTTGAAAAGTTCCACCAAGCTTTTTCCAATAGGAAACTTGTAATTCTTATTGCAAAAGGAAATAGTTCTTCTTACAACATGTTCTCACAAATCTCAATGGGAAAAAGTCCCCTTCAAAACTTGACTCTCCTATACTTATACTACAAGCAAAACTCTTGGGCTGCCCCTCGGTGACCTTTAGGCTCCCCTAACCATTTTAATCTCACAATTTTGTCTTTTTGTGAGTGCTCATGATTCATACAAACGTTACATTTCAGATTTAAGATTTAGAAGTACTTTTATGAAAAGGCACCAGCTTGGTAACTGACGAACTTTTCCAAGCCTGGGCCTTTACTTCTATTGATTATGCTCAGTAATCCATTGGTCCCTTGCTAGGTCCCGTTGAGCTTAGACCTGGATTTCTTCTTTTCTTTCCTCATCTTTGCTTCTGCATTTCCTTTTAGACATGTCTTCTCTACAGCAACAATCACCCTGTCATGAAGATAATAGATTTTAGACCATTTAGGGTTTAATAAAGTAATACGAACTGTATCAATACATGCATTCTGTAAAATGAAATCTAAACAATGTTAATGCATGAAAAGAAAACATGATAATGTAAAGAAAATCCTAACAGCTGGGTTTGAAAATCCTCTAAACCCGTGGTCCAACTAAAATCACGATCCCGAAAAAACAAACTCTTCATCTCAATCCCGGCCGCATCTGGACCAATTTGACCTCCTCCAATGAAATCGTGAAAAATGGAAAAGTAACCGTCATCGAAAAATAGAGTAAAAGCACACAAGAAAGGCAGAAAAAACCTTGCCGGCGGGAAAAACTAAGCATCGGGCGAAAACAAACTCTCATCGACGAGCGGAAACACTATAAGTCGGATGGTTAGTGCACTAGGGAGTTGCAACGGCGGAAGACATAAGTACTGCAGCTTCCGCTTTCAAATAAAAAACTGCGGCAATCGAAATTTTTAATGACTGAGTGTCAGCGATGGTGAGCTCAACGCCGCCTCCGTGTCGGCAACACAAAGGACTAGTCCTCAGATCAACCATTAAAAAAAAAACGATCCGATAGCGGAAACAACATCATCGAAAGGAAAAAAGGACTAGGCAATAAAACCACGGAATCGGCAAGACTAAGAACTAACTGTTGGCATGTTCATTATCTTCCCACTGAAATGGTAGATATTTAGAAAGCTAATTCCTTGACCTTGATAAATAAACCACCGACAGTTAAATAAGATAAAAACGCTTCGGTGAACATAAAAACTATCCATCGGGACGTTCATTGCTTACCCTCCGCAATGGCGGCTGCGTAGAAGACTACCACCCCAATTCACTGTTCAAACCACTTCTGAGAGCGATGAAGGAAAACAAAAAATAAAGCATTAAGTGTTCAAAAGACCTTCAGCTATGCAGCGTTAAAGTTAGTTCGTTTCACCTCCGAAACTGCGACAGCAAAGAGAGCTAAAACTCCGACTTAAACATAAATAGACTTTCGAAAGCGATGAAGGAGATCAATCAGACCAAAAGGACATCATTTTCAAATCAAAATCGAAATTCCAACAGTCAAAGCATTGGCTGACATAAAGCAATTCAGAACAACATGAAAGCAATTGACCTCAATTCAACTTCAAACAATCCAAATTTGTAGCAGAGGGACAAAACAAAGTTCAGCAATCCAAACAAGCCCATTCAAGATAAAATCAATGAGGGTCCAAAATTTCAAAAAAATTGGGGAAAATAGTTGCCGCTGCAACAGAAGGTAAGACAACCCTCATACCCACAAGATCAAGGTGTACCATAAAGGTGGAAAAACAACTCCTTTTACCTAAAGGACTAACAAGACCAAGGAATTTAATCTTTTCTCTCTTTCTCAAGGTACATTATTTCATAAATTTTATCATCACTATAGAAGGGGACGATCCAAACTGGATGATGTGATCCTCTGGTCCTCGGTATTGCTTCTAAGGGTTAGGTGCCAGTGACATCATCAAGGGGTGGCCAGTCCCTTGAGAAACAACCTAGCAATAATCGATTAGGAGAGAGGACATCACAAGTCATCATCTTGGTCAACTTGACCAATATTCAGCTGGTTAATTGACCAGGAGTGCTTCTACGAACTGCTTGGTCCCAAGCCAAGATTCTTCCTAGTCGCAAACGAGGAAGTCTATGTCTCAACCTGTAGAAACTGCTTTGACATCGTGTCCAAGAAACTGTCTAGTCCAAGACCAAAATACCCTAAAGACATATAGGGTCCCTAACCACATGTTAGGGACTTTGCCATGGCATCAACCCGCTTGTTCCGAGGCCAATAACCTAAGAAGACTACTGGGGACCCTAAGGTACCTTCTAGGGTCTTACTCTGCCCTAGTTAACTGACTAGGGTACCATCCTCCCTGAGAATGGGTCTCGTAGCTGCACTAACTTTAACCGTTGTATTGTTGTTGTTGTTGATGATGATGAGATGTTGTAGAATACCTTCCTTGTTAAGAAGTGTTAAATAAACGTAACTACAGAAGATATTCTATTGAACTTTTATTATATTATCATTATTCCTCCTTCGGGAGATGTCCTTGATGTAATTGGTCATGTAAAAGTCATGAGGTAAAACCTTTGTTGTTAGTCGGGTCAATAGTGTTGGATTTTAGCATTAGCATGTATTATTTAATTTTGCATACTATAACATAGATAACAATACAAGTGCAGTAGACAAATCAAAACATCAACACACATGAACACAAGATGTTTTTCAAGGGGAAACCTTTAAAGGACAAAAACCCCAAAAGCATTAGTAATTCATCCCTTAAATGAGATGACTGAGTTTTTCAATCTTAGAATTTTGAGATGAATGTTCTTCAATAAATGTCAAACCCTAGTAGACTTGAATAATTCCAAACCCTAACACAATTGACCAACAATTTGTCAACGAGACAAAATTTCCAGAAAAATGTTGAATTAGGGCTTCATGCTCAGATTTTCTCTCAGCTTCCCAGCTTCCAATAATTCCTTATGTTGTTTCTCGAGATTTATAGATCACTACTTGTAATTGTTTTCTGCTGCCCGCACCTTCTTTTCTACTGCTCATATCTTCAACTGCCTTCCTTTGATCATTATGAGCCGACACGTGACTTACCGTGACCAATACAGGGCTTCCCATGAATGGGAACACCCTGCCCAAACTTCTGTACAGATGCCCAGGGTTACATACAGGATTCCCGTGAACTTGTTCTCCTTCCCGAAGCCTTCCCGAGACTGAGAAGAGGACAACTCGTGGAAGAGGAGGATGCCCAGAATTTGTTTGCAGCCAGTCCGAACCTGAAAAGAGACTGCCCTTGAAGATGTAGGCTACCCGAGATTGAATGAAGGTTGCTCGTGATAGAGAAGGACTTCTCGAGGTGAAGATATTGTTGTTGCTACTCACCATGAAGAGAAATGGGTGACGCCCTAGCTGTTAGGGTTATTGTTGTTGGCTGTTGAGTAATGATGGAGATGCCCTAGCTAGAAAAAGCCTCCATGCTAGGGCATAAACAAGACAAAGATCTTCTCTCACTTTAAAGCCATCAAAACACATATATGGAGCAACTCAATGTTGATGGTGTTGTGTGTATGTAAATGAAATGAACTTGATCTTATTTTATAGGATTTAAGTCCCTTGGAAGTGGACCATATACAAAAGAATAAAATAATAGGATTTTTATTCTTTTAATTTTTTACTTTTACCTTTAGTGGTACTAAAGTTATTTTTGTATTTTCACTTTGACTCCTTAGTGCTCAAAGGGTCTTTATGTATCTTTTACTTTTACCTTTTAGCCTTCTTCAAATGCAATGTGGTCAATGCAAGTGGTCATAGGGGTCCTTCATACCCACTCAAAGTACATCATCATAAATAGGGAGAATTACTAATTCTTTTATCTCAAACTCCTTGTGCAACCAAGATCGAGTACTAGGTGTATTAAATAATGGTAGCTAATCCTTGGAGAAGGTCACAAATCCCACAAATCGAGGGTAGGAGTGCCTCATATGCCTAGACCCGGTCTAGGATAGTGATGTCCTCGTAACTGGCCAGGTGCCTTATCCCTAGGTTGCATCATTTGAATCAAGGTCAAATACCTGGTCACTGACCAAGCGCCTCCATTCTCTCGGAGAATGGTCGTCGGCCCTAGGCTGAGTCCCCCAGTCCTAGACTGGTTCATCTTCCTGGTAACTGACTCCATTCAAAAAATGGCCACTCGACTCTAGACTGAGTTCCCCCAGTGTTGGACTGGTTCCACATCCTAGTACTTGCCAGATGTCTCCATTCAAAGAATGGCTACTCAACTCAAGGCTGAGTTCCCTTAGTGCTGGAGTGGTTCCACATCCTGGTACTTTCCAGATGTCTCCATTCAAAGAATGACTACTCAGCTCCAAGCTAGGTTCCCCTAGTGTTGGGATGGTTCCACATCCTGGCACTTTCCAGATGTCTCCATTCAGAGAAGGACTACTTAGCTCAAGGTTGATTTCCCACAGTGCTATACTGGTTCCACATCCTAGTACTTTACTAGATGTCTCCATTCCCTAAGAGAATGGCTCTCGACGTTGCTTAGGAAAAATCAACACTCCCTCTCAGTAAGAGAGGTATTCTCTGTCATGCCAAGATTGTCACGAAAAGTACACAAACTTCATTGTTGTCAAAGGCTTGTTTAGGATATTTGCAATCTATTCATCTGTACAGATGTACTGCAACTTCAAAGTGCCTCTCTATACCAAGTCTCTAATGAAATGATACTTCATTTCAATGTGTTTCGATCTATTGTGAAACGTCGGATTTTTTGAAAGCTTAAAGCAACTCTGATTATCAGAATGAATAATCGTTGAGTCGAGCTTTCCATCGAACATATCAGATAGAAGTTTCCTAAACCAAACTACTTCCTTGTAGGCATCACTTGCAGCAATATACTCAACTTCAGTTGTACTCTACGCTATGGAACCCTGTTTCCCGCTAGACCAAGAAATCGTTGTAGATCCCATATAGAAGTAGTAACCTGAAGTACTTTTCTGGTCTACTGCATTGGCATCCCAATATGAGTCAGCATATCCTACTAACAATACTCCACTACTGGAAGTATACCCGATCCCATAAGTAATAGTACCTCACACATATTTGAGTACATGTTTGGTTGCTACCTAGTGTATGTGCTTCAGATCAAACATAAACTTACTTAGAGCATTCACTATGCAACAAATATTTGGTCTTGTGTGTACGAGATACATCAGAGATCCAATGAGTTGTCGATATAGGGTAGAGTCCACATCTTGTGAACTAATGGTTGAGTCTCGCAACTTCTTCAAGTTGGTAGTCATGGGAATGCTCATGGAATTGCAGTCATGCATCCCAAATCTTTGCAAGATGTCCACTGCATACTTCCCTTGTCTCGGGAAGATCTCTCATGGATTTTTCCAGACCTTTAGACCAAGAAAATAATGCGTCAAACTGAGATCCTTCATTTCAAATTCAAAGGTAAGCTCCCTCTTACACTATGCTATCAGTTGTTCCTCATCTGTAAGGAACAAGTCATCCACATATAGGAAAATGATCAAGATATGATTATGAACAAATTTAAAGTACAAATTGGAGTCAGCAAATCTTTTGGAAAACCCCAAGCTATGAAGGTATCCATCCATCCTCTCATACCAAACTCTCGGAGCCTGTTTGAGCCCATACAAGGCTTTCTTCAATTTACACACATGGGGCTTATCGCCATGAGTCACAAAGCCTTCAGGTTGTTCAATGTAGACTTCATCATCAATCTTTCCATTGAGGAAGGTTGTTTTTACATCCATTTAATGTAACTTCCATCCGAACACTGCAACAAGAGATATGATGGTTCTGATAGTAGTATACCTAGAGACATGAAAAAAAGTCTCATCATAGTTTATGCCCTCTTTTTGGGTAAATCCACGAGTTACAAATCTAGCTTTGTACTTCTCAATGCTACCATTGGCAGCATGCTTGATTTTGTAAAGCCATCTTGATGTTACCACTGAATGTCTTGTCTATCTGGAAACAACCTCCCACACATCATTTTTCATGATTGAACTGAACTCTTCAATCATGGAATCTATCCATACATGTTGACTTGCTGCTTCTTTGTATGTAGAAGGTTAAGTATTGATGAGCTGGCTCATAAGACTTGAGTACTTCTATGGCCTTATGCTTTCTCTAAAAGTCTCGGTAGGAGCTTTATGCTTCTCAGCTTTTTGTACCGTTTCTCAGTACCAAGAAGGTCTCATTTTGGAAGGAGGGACTTCAAGCAGTTCCTCAGGTACATCTAGAATTTGATTTTCAAAATCTTCTTCCTCCCTCTAAAATTCTAAATCTAGTATCTCAGAAGAATGTTCTTCATCTTTCTTTGAAATCTCTTGTGTTTGACGAAACACAACTTCCTCATGGAAAATCACATTTCTATTGAGTTCAATGTACCTCTGTCCAGGGACAGATGTGATAGGCTTTCAAGCTTTCACTATAACCCACAAATATGCATTTCTTTCTGGGAGGCTCTAGCTTAGCCCTCTTTTCTTTTGGTACATGGATATATAATGGAGTACCAAAAATACTCATGTGGTCAATTGCAAGATTCTTACTAGTAAAGACTTATTCTGGAGTCTTTTCCCCCAAGATAACATGGGGGCTTCTGTTTTGGATGTACACAGCAGTACATGCAACTTCATCCCACAAAGATAAAGGAAGATCGAGGTCAATCGGCATGGCTTTAGCAGCTCCACAGATTGTTCTGTTCTTCCTATCTGCAACCCCATTCTATTGAAGGTTGTGCCGCACTGTCAGCTCTCTCTTGATTCTTGCTTCTCGGCAAAAATCATCAAACTCATTAGACTCATACTCACCTCCGTTATTTGACCTTAGGATACGGATGTGTCTGCCTGTCTGATTTTCAATCAGAACTTTGAACTCTTTGAACTTGTCAAAAGTTTCACTTTTGGCTTTGAGAAAGTAAATCTAGGACTTCTGAGAATGATCATCTATGAATAAAACATAATATAAGCACTCACTCAAGGAGGGTGAAGACATGTGCCTGCAAATGTCAGAGTGAATCAAATCCAATATTCCTTTAGATCTATTCTTGCTTTTGGTGAAGGATTTCTTAGTGTTTTTACCTAGTGCAGAACCCTTGCAAATACCAGTATGTTGAGGAGACATCTCTGGCATATCTATAACCATCTTTTGCAGACCTGGAAGAGTTGTATAGTGGAGATGTCCAAACCTATGATGCCACAGTTCACATGGATCAACTGTGTGGTGAACCAAGGTTTGTGTGGAGTTTCTAGAAGAGTTATAAAGACCTCCCTCTTGAACCCCAATCGATACAGGTGAACTTAGCTTCTCATTCTTTTACTATAGTAGGACCTTCTAGTCTAGGAAGAGGACTCTGTAGCCCTTGTCCTCTAAGCCAACAACGGAGATGAGGTTTTTCTTCAAATTAGGAACATATAAGACATCATCAATATGCAAGACCGTACCCGAATCAAGTTGAAGTGAGGTTGATCCAACTCCTTCAATCTTGTAAGTGGAGTCATCTCCAAGTTCCACTTGAGTAGTGAACTTCTTCTTTCTGTAGCTGGTGAGTGCTCCACGATTACCTGTCATATGTCTAGAGGCACCACTATCTACTAACAAAGAGTTAGCATTGTCAGTGATAGATCCAAAAAGAGCAGAGATCAGGTAATATTCCCTTCTAGGTTCATCTTCTCTGGTAGTCGTGGTATTCTTCTTCTTCTTTTGTAGCAGAAGCTTGGAACCTCCTTTTGAACTTCCTTCCTCTTGGGATGCATGTAATCCTTAGCAAAGGGCCCAATCTTATGACAATTATAGCAATCCAATTTTGAAACATCAATGTGTTTACCTTGTGGTTTCTTTCCCTTCCTTTTTTGGGGGGAGGGATTCTTGAACTTCCTTGTCTTAGCTGTAAGAGCAAGGTTTCCTTCTTTAGTGCTAGTAGCCTTGTTTTGAACTCTTCCTTTTTCTTCCAAGCAATCATGCCAAAGAATATCAAAGTTTGGCTGATTTTCACATCCACTTACTGCTGCCATAAATGTTTCCCAATAGTTTGGGAGACTATCAAATACAGTCTATACAAGGTCATCATTATCCACAGTAATACCAATAGCAGTGAGTTGGTCTTTTACCTGTGCAATCTTTGTGAAGAAGGGTCCAACTCCTTCATCCTTGTTAATCTTCAGTGTTCGAAGCCTTTTCTTCAAAACGCTCTTCTAACTAGGAGCCTTCTTTTCATACAGATTCATCAAAGTGTAAAAGCATTCTTTGGTAGTCTTCAATGGTGTGATGGTGTGCATCAAGGTTTTCTTGACTAAGTCATAGATGATCCTTCTAGCCTTTGCTTGCTTCTTCTTGAAAGCAATTCTGCCAGCATTAGATGTTTGTTCTTCTATTGTGTTGAAAACAAATCATCAAGGTCATTTCCCTCCAGGATGGTTATGATCCTAGCTTTCCAAGAGTTGTAATTTGTTGAACCTTCAAGCTTTTCTTCCATTTTGAAAGTGTTGGTAGCGATCTCTGGTGCACAAGTCAATTATTTAAGTCTGCAAAATGTCCCAAGGTCTAGGAAGACAACAATAATATGTCTCTTACTGGAGTCTTCACATGCAAAGCTCTGATACCATGTTGAATTTTAGCATTAGCATGTATTCTTTAATTTTGCATATTGTAACACAGAGAACAAGACAAGTGCAGTAGACCAATCAAAACATCAACAAACATGAACACAAGATGTTTTTCACGGGGAAACCTTTAAAAGACAAAAACCCCAAAAGCATTAGTAATTCATCCCTTAAATGAGATGACTGAGTTTTTCAATGTAATAATTCTGCGATGAATGTTCTTCAATAAATGTCAAACCCTAGCAAGATTGAATAATTCCAAACCCTAGCACAATTGACCAACAATTTGTCAACATGACAAATTTTCTAGAAATGTTGAATTAGGGCTTCATGCCTGTATTTTCTCTCAGTTTCCCATGAGCCCATAATTCCTTCTGTTGCTACCCGAGATTTACAAACTGCTTCTCATAATTGTTTTCTACTTCCCGAGGGTCTACCCAGATCAGATGCCAACTGCCTGAAGCTGCCCGAAACCTTCTTTTCTACTGCCTGAATCTTCAACTTCCTTCCAGTGATGGTTATGATCTTGCCCATGTCCAATACAAAGTTTCCCGTGAATGGGAACACCCTGCCCGAACTTCTGTACAGTTGCCCGAGGGTGCAGACAGGCTGCCTGTGAACTTGTTCTCCTACCCAAACCCTGCCCGAGATTGAGAAGAGGACAACTCGTGGAAGAGGAGGTTGCCCAGAATTTGTTTGTAGCCAATCTGAGCCTGGAAAGAGACTACCCATGAAGATGTAGGTTGCCCGAGATTGAATGAAGTTTGCTCGTGATAGAGAAGAACTGCTCGAGGTGAAGATCTTGTTGTTGTTGCTCACCGTAGAGAGAAATGGGTGATGCTCTAGCTATTAGGGTTACTGATGTTGGTTGTTGAAGAATGATGGAGATGCCCTAGCTTAAAAAATCCTCCATGCTAGGGCATAAAGAAGACAAATTTCTTCTCACTTTAAAGCCAACGAAACACATCTATGGAGCAGCTCAACGTTGATGTTGTAGTATGTATGTAAATGAAATGAACTTGATCTTTTATAGGCTTTGAGTCCCTTGGAAGTGGACCATTTGCAAAAGAATAAAATAATAGGATTTTTATTCTTTTACTTTGACTTTTACTTTTAGTGGTACTAAAGGTCTTTTTGTATTTTCACTTTGACTCCTTAGTGGTCCAAGGGTCCTTATGTATTTTTTACTTTTACCTTTTAGCCTTCTTCAAGTGCCCTGTGGTCAATGAAAGTGGTCATATGAGTCCTTCATACCCACTCAAAGTACATCATAAATAGGGAGAATTACTAATACTTTTATCTCAAACTCCTTGTGCCACCAAGATCAGGTACTAGGTGTCTTAACAAAGGCTAGCTAATCCTTGGAAAAGGTCACAAAGCCCACAGATCAAGGGTAGGAGTGCCTCACATGCCCAGACCCAGTCTAGGACTTATAGTGATGTCCTGGCAACTGAGTAGATGCCTCAGCCCTAGGCTGCATCATTTGACTCAAGGTCAAATACTTGGTAACTGACCAAGCGCCTCCATTCTCTCGAAGAATGGCCCTCAGCCCTAGGTTGAGTCCCCTAGTCCTAGACTAGTTCATTGTCATGTCCCCAGTTTCGACCCTGTTTGCATGAGGTATATAATGTAAATAATCATGGTGAGGAGCTAAAGGCAAAGGCCCCACCATCGATTTTGTTGTGTATGTTTCGGCAATGGGGATAATTGCCGATGGTATGTCGTGCTATCCGGCACATTATAATTCGGCATCATGTAAACCCGCACATCAATTAAAATAAACCACAACCAGCTACGGCAGTGCAACGTTGAATGAAAAGGGCATGGTTCCAAAGGATAAGGGGTGGGGGATGTCAAACCTTGGTTATGGGGGAAAGACCCATGTTTTATTACCTTCTTGTTTTGCCACCATTGTTGTTTGTCACCTTTTGTCTCACCCAACCTTGTCAACCTCTTTAATGCTCAGCTGGTGGTTGAGGAGTTATGGTTGGGGGAGTTATTGCTGAAGTGGTGGTGGCTGTGGCAGGCTGTCAGCCTTACCCAATTTCCCACTCCACCCATGTTTGCCCATTCTTCTCCCTCACGCACTCTTCCCTGGTGAGTTTTACACTCTCACCACGATTTTGGTCTGTTGGCTTCTCACGCACAGGCTTTGGGCGATTTTGGTCTCACGCAGGCATTTTGTTCCTCTCCACGAGTTGCTGCTCACCTTCACGCAGGGAGTTGTTGCTGTTACTCACGCACAGCCAATTTCGCGTCCTTTCAGCTGTTGTTGTTCACCCACGAGCCCAGGAAGAGTTGTTCATTCCTCACGGGGTCTGATTGTTTCTCTCACGCACGGGAAATTCTGGGTTTTCCCACGGTTGTTGGCTGTGTCTTTTTCCCTGATTTGGGACTGTTGTTTTCCCTGTGTTTTGTGGGTTGTGGTGTTCAATTTTGTTTTGTGCCACTACGGGTTTCCAATTCGTGGGCTGAGTTTTTGTGTTTTGGGACTGTGCATAGTTACCATTGTTTTACTTTGAAATTGGGCTATTGTTGTTGTTTCCCTGGTCTGGGATGTTGTGGTTGATTTGTTTTGGCCACGTTAGGGCCAAAACCAACTATGGGTTGTCCCTTGAACTTGAGCTGTGCTCCTCCATTGTTTGGGGCTGTCCCCTATTGTTTATGACTTCTTCACAGAGCTGTGAAGGGATTGTTTGACTGCTGGTATGCAGTGGTTGAACCTTGGACTGTGCTGGCTTGGATTGTCTGTGGAAAGCCTGTGAAACCCAGCAGTGTTGGTTTGGCTGTTATGTGTCCCCTTGGCTATGTGTAAGCCTGCAATTGACCCTTAGTCCGGAGGAATCATGCCCAGCTCGGGGGTGGCAGTGTTGCTGAGAGATAGATGAGCAAGCTGGCCTATGGTTGGGTGGAACGTTGCAGCGACGTAGCTGGTTGCGGGTGAATTCATCATCAAGAGATAAGTGCTGCTGGTTATTCCATCTTTGCAAATTTTATATTGATGTTAAATGAATTATAATGAACATGGAGATTGCTCGAATGTGTGTGTTGCTTCCGCTGTATGATTGAAGATAAATGCATCTGTGTATGCTTAATTCCAGCATTTGTTTTCTGTTTATGTTCATTGGGCATCTTGCCCGGCTGTGTTGTTGTGTTGGTCGCGTCCTCTTCGCCGGTTGAGGGACGGGGACGTGCCAATATGGTATCAGAGCGCCATGGTTGCAACAATGGGTCTCTATGGGCCAAGAAGGTGCAGTGACAGAGTGGTATTACCTTCTCTGTTCAGCAGTGAGCAGATGGATTCAGAAAAATCGCCTAAGTGTGAGTGGTCGGACCACTGGAGGAAGTGGAATTCCACCGTTGCGGAGGGACTGGCAAAGTCAACGCCCGCCGTTGCGGACGAGTGGGTGAAGTTCCCCGCCCGACTGTTGCGGAAGGGTTCACGGAGTTAACCTCCGTCGTTGCGGGCGAGACAATGATCTCTCCATCCGCCGTTGCGGATGGCGGAACGATCCCTCATCCGATTCAAGATCCACCCGATCGCCGACGCCGCGGAGAGTTTGAAGATCCGCCCGATCGCCGACGCTGCGGAGAGTTTGAAGATCCGCCCGATCGCCGACGCCGCGGAGAGTTTGAAGATCCATCCGATCGCCGACGCCGCCGAAAAATTCCAAAAATCCGGCTAAGTATGGAATGGTCGGGCCGTTGAAGGAAGTGAACTTCCGCCGTTGCGGAAGACTTGGAAAAGCAAAACGTCCGCCGTTGCGGATGGCGGAGCAATCCCGCGTCCGATCCAAGAGTCGTCTGATCGCCGACGCCAAAGGGAGATCGAAAATTTGGCTAAGTGTCGGAACGATCGGAAGGGAGAATGGTCCGACACCCGATGTTTCGAGATTCAGCCGACGCCCGATGAGGAAAGTTCGTCCAAGGAAGAGCGGACGTCGGAAGGATTGAAGCTTCCAAGGAGCCGACGTTGCGGCTGGGAGATCGAAGTGGGAGCCGACGTTGCGGCTGGGAAATCGAAGTAGGGAGCCGACGTTGCGGCTGGGAGATCGAAGTGGGAGCCGACGTTGCGGCTGGGAAATCGAAGTAGGGAGCCGACGTTGCGGCTGGGAGATTGATGTGGGAGCCGATTCTGTGGAAGGAACAATGGTTCCAGGAGCCGATTTCCACAAGGGGACAAGCCCCCTTGACCCCCGTCGCCCCTCGAGACAGTCGTTCTTGTGAGAAGGAAAATCCTGTGTTGTGGGAAAGAGCTTGAATCAGAGGGATTTTCACAAAGGGCAAGAAGGATGCCGAAAATGCAGCTGCCAAAATGGCTCTGAGATCATTAGAAGAATGTGAAAATTCTACTTTGCAGTAGTGTAATGAAAGTGCCGAGATTAGTGAAAGTCTTCATTCTTGGAAGTGGTATGGTTTTCACATCCAAGGTCGGAATGACGCATGTGAATAGGCGTTGGAAAGCTTATCCAGTGAGGAGCAAGGATAAGTGACCAAAATCTGAGCATGAAGCAATAAAGTGCTAATGATGGCCGCTGTTGTCAAATGGAAAAATCTGGACAATTGCATGCCCAGGGGCAGCAAGGACTATGAAGTCAACCAGCTGCTGTGTGGAAAATGAATTCCACGAGAAGATGAGGGATTTGAAAGGGAAGTTTTCATTAGACCCTATCTAGCTGATTATAACTTCATTTCTTGAGTTTATGCTTGAAATGCATGAGGATATGCATTGCATGCATAGGATATTGCATGTTGGTAAGAATATTGAGAATTATATGTTCTGTATGAACCACTAATGATAATCATTGTTTTGATGTTGGCATTGGTGGACAAACCAATGATGACATGGACTTGGATGAATATGTTGCTGATGCTGATGCTGACGAATGAGACCAGCAACCCTATGGAGAGGGGATAAGGCAACGATTCCATAACAAAAGTTGGTGAGCAAGTTCTGCAATCTCCTGCAAAGGACCAACCAAATTGGTCATGCCAAGGGTGTAAGTATGACCCATGCAGGTAAGAGTTTGCTTATGACAAATTCCATGGATCGGTCCAGGTAAGAGACCTCATACCATGTGAATATGGGAGTGTAGAAAGGTGTCATGCCTATACATGTTAATGATATTGATTATAGTAATGCATCCTATATGAGGTAGCCATGGTTAGGCCATGGTATGGTTGAATGCATAGTATTCCTGAATCAATGCAAGGTAGCGTTGAATGGACATGCATTAGGAAGATTTTATGAATCTTGTTGTTATGCATTGGATGTATGCCTATGAAGGGTGTGAATGACTGATTGCATAAGTGTAGGTACAATGTTGTGATGCATGGCATGAATGCATTGAGATGAATGCATGTGATATTATGGAGAACTAATGGCTGAAATGGTGAATTAATGATAATTCTGGAATTGTTTCGAAGGCTGTTATGAATGAAGGATAGTCATGATCAATTGGCTGCCAGAAATGCTCTATTGAAGAGCAAGGTGGTATGAATGATACGCCTGCAAAGTAAGGGTATCTAAACTTTATTTAATTGCATGAATGATATGACTATACCTTGCAATGTTAGCATGATAATGATTGCACGAAGTAAATGAGCTTTGAGAACACTGATGTGACTAACCTTTGAAGTATTTGAATTTTATAAATTCTGAAAATGCTTCAGTGATGGTTGTAGCAATGAGATAGTATATGCATCCATACTTACCAAGTGTTTGGTTAATGGAAGCTCATGTTTCAGGTAGATTATTTCGAGAACGGCATTGAGAGGTAAGACCCTGACCAATGCTAGAATCTACCGTGTAAAAGAGCTGTTAAATTTGAATTGTGCATTTCAAATTTAAGAAATTGCTGACAACTATTAGTCACTATTGGCTTGCATAAGCTTGTGTTTGGTTGTTGAAGCTTGTGTTTCAGGTAGATTATTTTAAGAACGGCATTGAGAGGTAAGGTCCTGACCAATGCCTGAATCTACCATATGATATGCATAATAAGTTGTTAGGATTCGAATTGTGAATTTAGGATTTGAGAAATTGCTAACAACCACTAGCCATTGTTGGCTTGCATAAGATTGTGTTTGGATGTTTGAAACTCATGTTTCAGGTAGAATATCTCAAACACGGCAGTGAGAGGTAAGTTCCTGACCACTGCCAAAATCTACTATTTATGAGAAGAAGTCTCATGATTGTAAAATTTAGTTGGTACGGATTGTTAAATTCGAAGTGTGGATTTCGGATTTAAGAGGTACTAACGGCTACTAATCATTGTTGGCTTGTGTGAGATTGTGTCAGGAGGGACACATGGTAAGTGGGTATTCATGTTATGATAGTAAGCATAAAATTATAATGGGCATAGCAATGCTGCTTACAAGAAACCCACAAATGAGCAAGTCAATTTATGTAGTAGATAGAATCGCAAATTCTTATTGAATTCGATTGCTAATGTCATTGCTTAGTTACGGAACGATCAATTTGGATTGTAGTATCAGGTAATGACTGACTGTTTGGTTATTTGATGAATGTGTCAGGAGTACACACTGCAGGAAGATCATGTGTGATGACCTGCAAGAGCCAAACTTCATGGGAAGGTTTTCCCTTATCTTGGAAATGGGGTTCGGGTGAAACTCCATTAGACATTTTGAAAATGTCTCATCTGCACTGCATGTTTGGTGATAACATGAGTGAGATGGTTGGATTATATCAGTGAGACGTGTGTGGATATGAAACGTAAACAGGAAACAGGGATGGGGCCTTGGTTTGCTTAAACCTGGTGTGTTTGGAAACCACACAGACAGAGCTAGAGGGCTGGCTTTCTTCTCCACAACCCCGGGATAGCACTAGGAGGGAATGCAGGGCCTGAGGGACTGTGTAGCAGAGAAGGGACTGATTCCTTGTGCTGGGTGTGTGTGTGGATGTTATAGAAGTCAGGCTAGTTCTGGTGTAGGTGTTCCTAGCTCTGCAGTGAGCTCACCAGCTTAGCATTCAGTTTTTCCCAGTTCCTTGACGGTGCCTGACAGATATAAAAGGCATACTACAACGAAAAATGGATAAGTGTTCTGTGACTCTTGCTATGAATATGCATGTTTAATTATTAAATTCCATATGCAGAACATGTTTTGATTTATTTCCATGATG
>LPNX010388337.1:140040-188729 GCA_001517045.1 Pseudotsuga menziesii
AATCTCCTTCAAGTGCTTTCCAAGACCCAGGAGAACCTTGGGGAGATGCTCAGGATACAGAGAAGGCAGAGTGAAATGAACCACCAGATTTTGCAAAACTCTATTGGTTTGCAAAGGGAGGTGAAAAGCCTTCTAGGAGCTATCGGCAAAGGAAAGGAAGGTGGATCAGCAATGGGACATTCGTCCAAGCGACCCGATAAGAAACGGTCCAGGCATGAAGACTCAAAGGAAATTGAGCAGGTAAAGATGAAGCAGCCAGTGAGATGCTGGAGATGCGGAGGACATCATTTACGCCGGGACTGCCCAATGAGGGAACATGATGAGGGCAATAGCCGCAAAGTTCCTAGACTTCGGGATCAACTAGAAGCTGAGAACCAGCAGGAAAAGTCCATGGAAGCCGAGAGGCTTGGTCGTGAACGTTCAGAGTAGATGATTGAACATGGTATAGATCTGCAATTTTGAAATTTTGATGTGCAATTGTATATGTATTGTATATATGTAATGGAACACCGAGGACGGTGTTATTGTAAGGGGGGAGGGGAATGTCATGTCCCCGGTTTCGACCCCGTTTGCATGAGGTATATAATGTAAATAATCATGGTGAGGAGCTAAAGGCAAAGGCCCCACCATCGATTTTGTTGTGTATGTTTCGGCAATGGGGATAATTGCCGATGATATGTCGTGCTATCCGGCACATCATAATTCGGCATCATGTAAACCCGCACATCAATTAAAATAAACCACAACCAGCTACGGCAGTGCAACGTTGAATGAAAAGGGCATGGTTCCAAAGGATAAGGGGTGGGGGATGTCAAACCTTGGTTATGGGGGAAAGACCCATGTTTTATTACCTTCTTGTTTTGTCACCTTTGTTGTTTGTCACCTTTTGTCTCACCCAACCTTGTCAACCTCTTTAATGCTCAGCTGGTGGTTGAGGAGTTATGGTTGGGGGAGTTATTGCTGAAGTGGTGGTGGCTGTGGCAGGCTGTCAGCCTTACCCAATTGCCCACTCCACCCATGTCTGCCCATTCTTCTCCCTCACGCACTCTTCCCTGGTGAGTTTTACACTCTCACCACGATTTTGGTCTGTTGGCTTCTCACGCACAGGCTCTGGGCGATTTTGGTCTCACGCAGGCATTTTGTTCCTCTCCACGAGTTGCTGCTCACCTTCACGCAGGGAGTTGTTGCTGTTACTCACGCACAGCCAATTTCGCGTCCTTTCAGTTGTTGTTGTTCACCCACGAGCCCAGGAAGAGCTGTTCATTCCTCACGGGGTCTGATTGTTTCTCTCACGCACGGGAAATTCTGGGTTTTCCCACGGTTGTTGGCTGTGTCTTTTTCCCTGATTTGGGACTGTTGTTTTCCCTGTGTTTTGTGGGTTGTGGTGTTCAATTTCGTTTTGTGCCACTACGGGTTTCCAATTCATGGGCTGAGTTTCTGTGTTTTGGGACTGTGCATAGTTACCATTGTTTTACTTTGAAATTGGGCTATTGTTGTTGTTTCCCTGGTCTGGGATGTTGTGGTTGATTTGTTTTGGCCACGTTAGGGCCAAAACCAACTCTGGGTTGTCCCTTGGACTTGAGCTGTGCTCCTCCATTGTTTGGGGCTGTCCCCTGTTGTTTATGACTTCTTCACAGAGCTGTGAAGGGATTGTTTGACTGCTGGTATGCAGTGGTTGAACCTTGGACTGTGCTGGCTTGGATTGTCTGTGGAAAGCCTGTGAAACCCAGCAGTGTTGGTTTGGCTGTTATGTGTCCCCTTGGATATGTGTAAGCCTGCAATTGACCCTTAGTCCGGAGGAATCATGCCCAGCTCGGGGGTGGCAGTGTTGCTGAGAGATAGATGAGCAAGCTGGCCTATGGTTGGGTGGAACGTTGCAGCGACGTAGCTGGTTGCGGGTGAATTCCTCATCAAGAGATAAGTGCTGCTGGTTATTCCATCTCTGCAAATTTTATATTGATGTTAAATGAATTATAATGAACATGGAGATTGCTGGAATGTGTGTGTTGCTTCCGTTGTATGATTGAAGATAAATGCATCTGTGTATGCTTAATTCCAGCATTTGTTTTCTGTTTATGTTCATTGGGCATCTTGCCCGGCTGTGTTGTTGTGTTGGTCGCGTACTCTTCGCCGGTTGAGGGACGGGGACGTGCCATTCATCTTCCTGGTAACTGACCAGGTGCCTCCATTCAAAGAATGGCCACTCAGCTCTAGGCTGAGTTCCCACAGTGCTAGAGTGGCTCGACATCCTGGTACTTGTCAAATGTCTCTATTCAAAGAATGGCTACTCAGCTCAAGGGTAAGTTCCCCCAGTGTTGGAATGGTTCCACATCCTAGTACTTGCCAGATGTCTCCATTCAAAGAATGGCTACTCAACTCAAGGCTGACTTCACCCAATGTTGGACTAGTTCCACATCCTCGTACTTGCCAGCTGTCTCCATTTAGAGAATGGCTACTCAGCTCAAGGCTGAGTTCCCCCAGTGCTAGACTAGTTCCACATCCTAGTACTTGACCAGATGTCTCCATTCTCCAAGAGAATGGTTCTCGATGTTGCTTAGGAAAAATCAACAAATAGTACCTACAAAAGTATTATATAAATGTTATTTTGAGTATATCTAGGTAAGTCGACCCTACTTAGAGCAACATGCCGACATAGTTAAGTTAAGACACAAAAGTATTATATAAATATTATTTTGAGTCTGCCTAGGTAAGTCAGCCCTATTTAGAGCAACGGGGCAACCTAGTTAAGTTAAGATATCATTCACTTGATGAGTATAAATAGGTGATGCATCCCTCTCATTTGTACACACTTCTCACTCAAGCAAGTGTGCAAGAGAGAGAGAGAGAGAAGCAGTCTACTAGAGAGAGGGACCTCCTAGTCTTGTTCTTGGGGTTGTTCACTGTACTTGGTTGAACTCTATATTGAAGAAATTTTGCTAAGTTTTCGCCTACACGAGGGTTTCCCAAGATAAATCTTTGTGTTCTTTTTGTGCTATTGTACTTGTCTTTCTTTCAGTGACTTGTTGTTTTTGGCATAAAACTTTTAAAGTTCTAATATCTTGGAGCATCTTAAAGTCTAGGGTTAAGGGTTCATCCCTTGGAGAACTGAGATTAAGGTTTTGAGATGAAACCCAAGGGTATATTTAATGAAGAAGAATAGGAGGAAATGCCTTGCCTTGGAGGACTTGTTTGAGTGATTCATGCATACTGGAGCTCTTCTAGGATTTTGGAGAGTCAATAGATTGCACTAGCCTTGTGATAAGGCTATTGTACATACAACAATTTCATCTTATGCATCTTAATGAAGTTTTCAACTATCCAATACTTGTGCAAATTGCAAATTTGATATTCAACCATCTGTGTCCTTCATGATTTGTTATTTACGTTTGTATATGTCTTGTTGATTTGACATTAACAAAGGGAAAATATATTAAGTGATTTAACATCATAGTTGAAGAAATTAAAGGTTGTTTTACTACTATTATTACTATGGTAAAAAAAAAGTTTCAGATATGGTTTATGCATGATAAGATTGCCCTATAGGGCTAAAACTCATCCGAACACTTTGTTATCTTTTCTCATTGGATTGCTTAGAAGATTGGGTTGTTAAATATTGCACTATTGTTTGTTTTCCATTGTTATTTTGTTCTATATTCTATAACAGCGCTAAGGTTCAAAATTCACAACTTTAAGATCTAAGAAACCTCTAGTCAAAGAGATGAAATTTTTGTTTTGCGTTAAACTATAAAATGCAGAACTTTCCACATGGTTTTAGAGCATTTCAGAAATTTCTACACATAAGACTATAAACAGTCTAATCTTACATTATTAGTTACTGGGCAGAAGAAGGGTCTCGTTCAAAAATCTCTTGATCTACTTGAAATTTCCATCTATATCCACATAGCCAAATTATTAGATGGATTTGTATTGAAAGCAAAACATCTTTGTCCAGTAATCTTGAACATAGTCAGCATTTGTACACTCCTTTTCATGGTTTATATAAGCTGCCATGAACTAATACGAAGACCTTTCCTATATGGGCTTCCCTCTTTATCTCTCTGTCCAAACCTTCAATCCAATCCATCGTAAATAGCCAGCCGCTTTGCTGAGTACTTGTGCAAGCTAATCCATCAGCGCCACAATCTAAATGTTCAACGCAACCCATTTAAAAGCAATCATCTGCTACAGCTTTAATAAGTTTAGAAAAATGATTGCCAATCGATTGTCTCTCTATCTCAATCAAATAGGCTCGGCAATCTAGGACTCCGTCCACATTGAAGGTATTCCAACAGATCTATTATTTTCTCTAACATGATTAGCTTCCCTTAGTCACTTAACATATAGTCAACACTAACAATAATTCTGACTTTCAATCCCCACAGCATAGATTGGCACTAGATATAACTTATAAGGGCGCTCTGTATGCCATCCATCTTTGAGTTCTATCTTGAGTAAAAAAAAAGGTTCCATGGGTACGGTCTGTAGGTGCCAAACATTAATCACTTAGGTCGCTTCATCAAGAAAGAGCTAATATAATTAATGATTTATTAACAATTCCCATGCCTGATCATTGACTCTGACAAATGAATGCATTAGAGTCTGAGGCCAAGGCTTGCCAATATTCCACTAGAGAGTTGATGACAGGTCCCAAACCCAAAGGGATGCTAATGCACCCACCTTGTCTTGTGAGACCCCAGGAGCGGTTAAGAAAATTAACATGCTCAATCCATAAATAGAACATTTAGCTCAAATAATTTATTCAAGCACTCGTATGAAATCAGCAAAAAGGAGGGATTCCAGTGACAAATGTGAAGGTAAAAGCTCATTTCCTAGCATTCAGGCATGGCCAAATTTTTACCTCTCATTGTCCTGCTGCAGGAACTTGATAAATGTTTGCAAATTATAAAATGATTTTTCCCGATGACTCTAACAATCTCAGTTGGACACACTGCTAAATGTAAACCTCTTAACAAATCTCTGCTTACAGCTAGTCTTACATAGCCTCACCAATAATCCCCACAAGAACACTTTCCATCTTTAAAATGATGGAAACGATTAGCATCTCTCATAATGATTTCTCGTCCAACTATTTTAGAGATGAACTTGGTCGCAGAATGGCAATCACCACAAATTCGAAGGTTCTTAATGACTCGAATAGTTGTTCCAGGTAATGTGTTTATAAGCCCAAATGCAATGGCTAGCTTCTCAATATGGTGACCAAGAATTTCAGCTTTCTGCTCCTCATCCACATCATTCAACACAAATTGCATGTCAGGAACATACCCTGCTTCCTTCATCTCCTTCGATAATTCTGCCAGCTTAGAGTCAATTTCCTCAATTTGTGGATATGAACGGTCTCCTACAACAAATGCATATACCTGTTTTTTTACCTCAATCCAACAACATCCAGGTTTCTTTTTTATTCTCGTATCTTTCATCATCTTCCTTACAATTTGAATATCATCCCACCTGCCAGCTGCTGCATAGATATTTGACAGTAGCACATAATGTGCAGCATTTCTAGGGTCCAACTCAAAAAGATGTTCTGCCACACATTTTCCAAGCTCTACATTTTTATGGATCCTACAGGCACCAAGTAGGGATCCCCACACATTAGCATTAGCTTTTATTGGCATTTTGTTGATAAATTTGTGTGCCTCATCTAGGCATCCAGCTCGGCCAAGGAGGTCAACCATGCAGCCATAGTGCTCCATAGAAAGTTTGATATGATAGTGTTGGCCCATGTCACGAAAGTATTGCCGGCCCTTATCAAGAAGACCTGCATGACAGCACGCAGACAAGACACCAAGGAAGGTGACAGCGTCCGGATTTGTTCCATTGCACTGCATTTGGTTAAAGAGCTTGATGGCCTCATTGCCAGAACCATGCATCGCATATCCTGCAATCATGGCATTCCATGACACTACATTTCTTTCTGACATATTGTCAAATATATTGCGTGCATTCTCTATGCTGCCACACTTTGCATACATGTCCACAAGAGCGCTTGCCACAATAACATTAGATTGCAATCCACTTCTAACTACTTCTTTATGGATCTCCATGCCCTGTCCCAGAGCAGTCAAGTTGGCACATGCAGGGAGAACACTAGCAAGGGTATTCGAGTTTGCCTTCACACCTTCAAATTGCATTTGCCGAAAATTCTTTAAAGCTTCCTCACCCTGCCCATTTTGTGCATATCCTGCAATCATTGAAGTCCAAGAGATCACACATTTTTTACTCATTCTGTCAAATGCACTTCGTGCACTTTCTATACTACCACATTTTGCGTACATGTCCACAAGAGCATTCCCCACAAAAGCATCAGACTCTAGTCCACACCTCTTTATCTCTTCATGGATTTCCATGCCTTGCTCCAGAGATGCCAGATTGGCACATGCAGGAAGCACGCTGGCAAAAGTGTTTGCGTTCGGCTTCACATCTGCCCGTCGCATTTGCCAGAAAAGCTCGAGGGATTCTTCCCCATGACCATTCTGGGCATATCCTGCTATCATTGCTGTCCATGAGACTACATTCCGACTGGGCATTTGTTGAAAGAGCTTCCGTGCCTCCTCAATGAACCCATTCTGTACATATCCCGATATAATTGCGTTCCATGACACCACATTTCGTTTAGCCATTTTGTCGAATGCATCTCGTGCATCCTCTATATTCCCACATTTAGCATACATGTCTACAAGGGCATTCCCCACAACTACATCAGACTGCAATCCACTTTCAAGTATTTCTTCATGGATCTCCTTGCCCTTCTCCAGAGCTTCCATATTGGCACACGCCCGGAGAACGCAGGCAAAGGTTTTCGAGTTCGGCATTACGCCCGCCTGCTTCATCTGCCTATAGAGCTCCATGGATACGTCGCCACACCCATTCTGTCCCCAACCTGCAATCATCGCTGTCCACGAGACCACATCCCGCTTGGGCATTCTCCAAAATAATTCCATAGCCTCGTCAACATCCCCATTCTGGGCATATCCCCATATCATAGCATTCCATGAGACAAGATTCCTTTTGGGTATTTTGTCAAACAATCTGCGTGCATTCTCCATTTTACCACATTTCGCATACATTTCTATAAGCAAATTGCTCACAAAAACATCAGATTGCCATCCATTCTTGAAAATCTGTTCTTGAACTTCCGTGCAGCGTTCTATAGATCCTACCTTTGAGCATGCCGGGAGAACGCTAGCGATGAGGAAGCGATCGGGTTCGATTCCTGTCTGCCGCATGTCGTCAAACAGTTCCAATGCCTCTTCCGCAGGCCCTCGTCTAGCATAGGCTGCGATCATCACCGTCCACGAGACCGCGTCCCTCTCGGACATTTGATCAAAGACTCTGCGGGCTTCAGCCACGCTCCCGCATTTGGCATACATATTGACAAGCGCGTTCTCTATGATTCGGCCCGGCTGAAATCCCCTCTTGGTCATGTGGGCATGTATGAGTTTGCCTTCAGATAGGGATTTCTTTGCAACACATACCTGCAAAATACGGAGGTATTGAGAAGAACTGTTCTGCTCACTGTCCTGATTGTTAATGGCAATTGTCATAGAGTTTCTTTGGTGGATCCAGGGCGTTAGCCCTGCCAACGATATCGTTTTCTTCTCTAGATTCCTTAGTGAATGAGACATTGCCAAGGGCATAGATTTGCAGCAAGATCATTACACCGGGAGGTTCTTGGCATCTTGGCCAAAGAAGAATATAGAGCTTGTGTTCAGCTTATTCAACAAAATGCAGGTCTGTGTAATTTTAGTGGTTTCTTAGGTTTAGGCTAGTTTGGATCGAATTTATGGCCTAAGAGATGACATCTATTTTACCAAGAATATGTGTCTGATTAATGTGTTTATTGTAGCTACAACGTCATATCACCTAACCATCATGACCTTTGTCTTGGTAGGGCATGTGGTGGAATCCAAGCCTTCGTCCTTATCCATGCTTGATGTTTCTCATTTAAGTTGTGTGTGGAACCCTGTTCTGGTCCTAGGGGGTTTTTTATGGTGGGAGGTGGATATTCACCACATCGTAATTTTTTTAAGGGATTGGGGTCACATGGTCGCATGGAAGTATAAGAGAGGGTTGTAAGAAGCTAAACAACAAGGAGATGTGTATCCTTTTGGAGGAAGGTCTACATAACTTTATGGATTCAAAAAGACAACGAGGGATTTCAAGTTTTTTTTTTTATTTCCTAAAAAAGAAGGTGGTCGCTGATAAGGTTCTTAGTCTTCGTTGCACTAAGGGGTCTTTTAAGGAGAAACCAATTCAAATCCAAAGTATGTTTGGTGATCATTTTTAGAATATTTTTTCTTCTTACTATATGTCAAATTTGATTGTGGCTACTAGAGATGCTTTCTACAAAGTGGTTTCTCAAGGTTTTGATTGGATACTCGAATAGGTTTGATAGAGAAATCATGAAGGAATTTTTTTGTTGCTCTCTCTTCAATGAAGAATGAGAAATCCTTGGGTATTGATGGTTTGCCTTGTGTGTTTTACAAGGTGATGTGGCAAACGCTGGGAAGCATATGATAACTTTATTCAATGTTTCCTTAAAATTATAGCCAAAGCATAAACTATGATAGTTCAATATATAGTTTGAAAAATTGTTCGATAGATTTTATGCAAGGACATATAGACCCTAATAACCCCCTTACTTTATCTGTGTATAAGGCCATAAGGCCCATTAGTTAGTTAGTGGGTAGTTTTTTAATGTAAAAGGACCTTCCTTATTGGATAAAGGTCCTTAGGTGGTCGTCCCTCATTAATAGTTGGAACCACAAGTAGTTGGAATTGGGCTCTTGAAGTATTATTATATATAGAGTAGTAAGATATGTAATGTGAAATCGAGAATCGTCATTGTATTTGGAGCTAGTTCTCTTGGAGGTTTCCCCCTTGAAGAGGCAGTGAAAATTGTTATCTATTTCATTTATTTTTCTTTTATTTTCTATATTTTCTACAAATTTGTGGTTTTAAGCATATTACAAGTGGTATCAAAGCTCTTTCTTGGGCCAAAAGGAAAGAATTTTCTAGGTTTTGGCTCTTTCAAACAAGTCATCTTGGTATTTCACTCCAAATTTTTTTTGTGCCATTTCAGGATTTGAAACTCACAGGATACATTAAATACATAAGGAGGTAACTTGTGTCCAAGTTCCAGCTTCTGGATCGATATACTTTTGGAGATGTACTTGGTCAAAGTTAACAAAATTTTCCCTAGGGTTTCTCTCTTTCAAATGAGTCATTTTGACATTTTTTCTCCCATTTTTTGTGACAGCTTAGGGTCCGAAACTTGCAGAGTAAAGAAAGGACATAAAAAAATAACTTGTGTTTAAGTTTAAGCTTTTGGGTCGTTACTATTTTGGATATACACGCAGTGTAAGTCAAACAATTTGAATAGCCCAAAAATTAGCACCAAACAGGTGTTCGAGATAAAATTGTTATATCTAAAGTTCATAACTCCAAAATGAGTGCCACAAGTTGCATTGAAAAGAAGACATAACATAACACTTGTGGCATCAATCTTATATTTCTAACTAAAAAATTGGTAACATGGAATTCTATAAAATTTCACCATTCCAAGAAAGCCAAAATTGGCAAAAAATACCCTATTTTTTGCTAGGCACATTAGAATTCAGTGACACTTGTGAAATTGCATAGTAGACATATCAATATACTACAAAGTAAAACATTTTATAGTTATAGATACATAAATTTCAAAGTTACAGAAGTATCCATATCATCTCCCCAACAGGGTTTTACGAGGAGTTGTGCTTATTTCAAAATTTTGGCCTCAAACGCTACTTTGAAAAATATATCTAGCTAAGTGTGTAAACATCACTCTCACATAACCATCTAACGGTAGAAGGTACTCCTCCCTTTAAACCAACTTTCAAGACCCAAGGAAACATGAACACACACTCTAATGCCCAAAGGTTTGATGACATTGTAGAAAAATACAAAAGTCTTCAAGAAAACATCTAGGACAATCAAGGGAAGATGAAGGAAATTCAGAATGAAGTAAGAAACCTAGATCAAAAGTTGGATGAGAAGTTGGAAAAAATAATTGAATCCTTGAATCGGTTGACATCTCATCGCATGTCGAAAGAGATCCTTTGGGATACACAACACAATGAGTCACATCAGGAAGGAACATCTCATTCAAGACTATTTAGCCACCAACAACACTCATTGAGGCCTCACAACCCTAACCAATGCTCCATGGATAATAACTGTTAAGAACCCATGTCAACCCTCTTCTTTATTTCGTTAGTATTTTTTTGGACGAATATGCTTTGTAATTCGTCTTGTTAGTTTGTTGTATTATCCCACATTCATGGGGAGTAATAGTTGTTTAGATTAGACTTAGTATATAAGTGAGTGTTGAGGCCAATGAACGCATCCAATACTTATTTTGTATTTAGCTTGCTCAAAGGAGGTTGCCCCCTCGAAGTGGTCTACGGTCAATAAAATCTCTTCTATGCTCCATTATTTCTGTTATATCGTGTATTCTCATTGTTTATTGCAGGAGGTTCTTCACATCTGGTATCAGAGCACTTTTCTCAGCACAAGTGGGTATTTTTTTCTTATTTTTGGCCAAAAAATATAATAAAAAAAAGAGGGAAAATTTGGGTGGCAATTTTCAGTTCGATTTCTGAAACTTTTTGCATAGATTGAGAAGAAACAAATTGCAGATCTGAATTTCTCTTGCAAAAATACGCAGTTTAAAAAAAAATCTCATTTAGAGTTCTGAAAGTGGAGATATCGCTGATTTAAAATCAGTCATTTTCCGAAATTTTGGTGATGGCCATGGAAATTGCAAAGCGAAATTTTTTGACTGGGTCCAAAATTTATGTTTCGATTGCGTAGATAGATGCAGAGTGGTTGTTCTAGTTCCAAAAACAGGTTATAATAGCTATTATGAACAATATATATGAGGTTATGCTCATTTTACAATTTTTGTCTCAAAACCCTATCTCTATTTACGGGTTTTTGGGCATTGGGTGGAATTTTTGCCAAATTTTTTTTGGCGCTATGATTATTGCAGTAGTTCTTCTTCTTTGCATCGGTATTATTCATTCAGATCAGGGAATAAACCCTATCCGCTTGACTGTGGGAAGTAATTGGGCATAGCCCTATAACTCATTGTGAGGAGTACCATAGAAACCCCAAAGTAGCTGGCCATTGAGAGGACCTGCCAAGAGAAAGGGCAATGACCCCTATCAGATTGACTAGTTCCACCTGTGAGGTAAAAAAATAGTTGTCATTTGTGGCAAAGTGGTTATTAGTTTTACTTGAGTTGTGGAGTGAGGGGTATTGCCCCAATACGCAAGTCATTAAACAACATTTGTGGTCGAGTGAATCCCTTGAACCTTTAGGAAGCCGAACATACCTGGGGTCTATATCCATTTCCAGTTGATAAAGCGCAGATTTCCAGAATCGCCATAAATTCATTTCCATCGAACCTAAAAATAAAAAATAAAAAAAAATACATGGTTATTACCCGTGCAGAAGCAAACAAACAAATTGAAGACAAATTTGCCACCCTCAAGTCCAAACTTGAAGATCTAGATCAAAGATTTCTTGGCCTCCATATTCAGTACTCAGCCATGAGCAACCGACGACAACCTAAGTATTTTGCAGACACCGAGTTCTCTTCTTCCAACAACTTTTGTGGGTCGAAGATTGATTTCCCTCGCTTCAATTGTGATGATCCAACTAGATGGATATACAAGGCATAACAATACTTTAATATGCAAAACACTTTCTATGTCACCAAAGTCCCACTTGCATCCTTTCATTTGGAACATGAAGCCCTTCAATGGTTCCATTGGTACATCAAGGATCATGAAGAGCCACAATGGACAGATTTTTGCCAACTCCTTTTGCAATGATTTGGCCCTAGTGGTTTTGATGAAATCACAAGAGCACTCACCAAACTTCGCCAGACTAGCACTGTGAGAGAGTCTCATATAAAATTTGAGAAATTAGCCAATCACAAAGAATGATTGTTGGATGCATTCTACATGAGTTGTTTTATTAGTGGTCCGAAGGATACAATATGATATGAGGTTAAAATGTTTTGTCCCAACACAACGATGGAAATCCTAGGTTTGGATAAGTGGGCAGAGGACAAGATCAGGGCTCAGCAATGCTCGAAATCCACTTTTTTTCCATTCAGAAATATGGTTTCCCAAAGACCTACAGTCCCACTAGATCTTAGAGCCACTCCTATCAAGCATTTTTCTGAAGCTGAGATGCGAGGACGTAGGGAAAAAGGGATTTTTTATAGTTGTGATGAGAAATTCACCTCGAGACATCAATGTGCTAAGGAAAATCTCTATCTCTTAGATGTGGCTTCTCCACCTGCACTTGAAATTTGTGCAGTTGCTCAGGATCCAGTAGATGATCAGGTCGACATTTAGCAGCCTCCTATTGACCCTCATTCTCATGATGACCACCCCGAGATATCTCTCCATGCATTATCTCGAGTCACCATGCCACAAACCATGTAGTTCAAGGGTTTCTTCAAGGAGATCCCTCTTACAATACTCATTGATTCTAATAGCACCCATAACTTCATTGACCCTCAGATCACCCAACAGGATGATTGTTTTGTCCATCCTTGCTCCATATTTAAAGTCATGATTGCCAGTGGGGGAACCTTACCTTGCAAAGGAAAGTGTTGCAATGTGTGTATCTCTATTGGATATTATAACTTGCACTCTAACATGTTTTCCATTCTCGTAGGAGGATGTGATGTGATTTTGGGCACTCGATGGTTACACACACTTAGACCCATGTTATGAGATTTTGTTGAATTGTGGATGCAATTTTCAGTCAATGGAAAAAAACACACATTAAAGGGCTTACAATCAAGGTCTCTCGGCGTCATCATTTCACATCGCATGGAAAATGTCCTTAAGAGGAATTCACATGGTGTCATTTCTCAACTTCATTTCATTCAGATGCAACCTTCAGCGGTCTCAACTACTCCCTTGGATCTTTCATTCAGCTGCAACCTTCAGATGCCCAATTTTTCGAAGCCCTTCACTATTGAGAGTGATGCTTGCGATAATGAACTTGGTGTTATTCTCCGTCAAGATGAACATCCCATTGGGGTCACTAGCAAATCCCTTTCTAGTAAGAATTTAGCCAGCTCTACATATGAGAAGGAAATGATGGCTATTTGGCATGCAGTACATAAGAGGTGGCCATACCTCTTAGGAAATCATTTATGCATCAAGACCGATCACCAAAGTTTGAAACATTTCCTAGAAAAATGAGTCTCTTCCCTAACAAAACAGAAATGGGTTAGCAAACTCATGGGTTATGACTATGAGATCACTTACAAGAAGGCTAAGGACAATCTTGTGGTAAATTCTCTTTCCTGCATATTTGATGACCATGTTTATCTTTCATCTATTTCTATGTATATTCCAAATTGGTTACACTCTGTTCAACAAGGCTATGTCAATGACTCTTCATTATATGAAATCATCCAACAGTTAGCTAGTAACCCTTCTATTGTACCACATTACTCTTGGGATGGTTCTTCTCTGAGAGACAAGGGTTAACTGGTGCTTCCCTAGAGCACAAATCTTAAACATGCGATCTTGTATGAACTCCATGTTTCTCCATTAGCAGGTAACTCCAGGTTCCTCAAAATGTATGAGCGGGCACAATGTAACTTCTTTTGGAAGGGAATGAAACGACATTTTCAACAGATGGTTGTTGAATGTACTTTTTGTTAGTGCCACAAGGGTGAAACTACACTCCTTCTCAGATTGATCGAACCTTTTCCCATCTCTACAAGGGTTTGGACATATATTTCGATGGATTTCATTGAAGTGCTCCCTAAATTTGGAAGGAATATCGTAATATTGGTTGTGGTTGATTGGCTCTCCAAATATAGTAATTATTGTGCTCTCAGCCATCCATATACTGCCTCCTCAGTCGCACAAAATTTCATGGACCAGATATCCGTCTTCATGGCTTCCCTTCTTCCATTGTCTTAGACCATGACGCAACTTTCACAAGTCATTCTTGGCCCGAACTATTTCGCCTCACTGGAACCAAAATGAATATGAGTTATGTTTATCACCCACAAACAGATAGTAAGACTGAATTCATCAACAAATGTTTGGAAACTTATCTTCGTTGCTTCACCTCTGAACAACAACATCAGTGGGCAAAGTGGCTCCCTCTTGCTAAATGGTGGTACAATAATTCCTACCATACTGCATCTAAAACGACTCCATATCCAACAGTTTATGGTCAGGCACCTCTAGTACTCCTTCCATACAACCCCACTAATTCACCAGTTCAGGAAGTTGACATGGTTCTTCAAAACCGATATCGGATTCTTCACATTCTGTAAGAGACTCTTCACATGGCAAGAAATTGCATGAAACAACATGCCATTCAGCACTTTTCTGAGTGCACTTTTCAAGTTGGTGCTATGGTTTTTCTTCATCTGCAGTATTACAAAAAATCCTCCTCCTTCAAACTCAAAGGACATCAAAATCTTGCTCCAAAGTTCTATGGGCCATATAAGGTTCTTCAGAAGATTGGGTCCATTGCTTCTGAATTGGAACTTCCTCCTTCTTCTTTCATTCACCCAGTATTTCATGTCTCGTGTCTTAATAAAATGATTGGCACCAACATTATAGCACAAATTGTTTTACCCACAGTGGATAATGAAGGATCCATCATGTTGGAGTCGGAGGCCATCCTCAATAAGCGCACTCGTTAGCTTCATTCTTGGTCCATCATAGAGGTCTTAATTCAATGGCATGACATGCAACTAGAGGATACTACATGGGAACCACTCCTTCAGATTCAACAACATTTTCCACATCTAAAGCTTTGAGGAAAAAGCTTTTCTAAGAGGGAGGGGATGTTAAGAACATGTGTTAACCCTCCTCCTTATTTCGTTAGTATATTTTCTTGGACACATATGCTTTATAATTTGTCCTGTTAGTTTGTTGTATTATCCCACATTCATGGGGAGTAATAGTTGTTTAGATCAGACTTAGTATACAAGTGAGTGTTGAGGCCAATGAAGGCATCCAAGAGTTATTTTATATTGAGCTTGCTTAAAGGAGGTTTCCCCCTCTAAGTGGTTTGCGATCAATAAAATATCTTCTGTACTCTATTATTTTTGCTATATCGTGTATTCTCATTGTTTATTGCAAGAGGTTCTTCGCAATAACACATGGGACCACTTTCCTAAGGTAGAATTGAAAAAGTTTGATGGTTCTAACCCTTCATGATGGGTTACACATATGGAACACTACTTCATACTTAATGGAATTATTGATGATATGATGAAACTTAGGGTGGGGATTTTATATTTGGATCTTGAATGATGGAAATTATCTAAAGGACAAACTTTAACACAATGACCATTGAAGTGTTAAAGTTGAAATGGATGAAGCCTTATGTATTGAATGCATTACAATACTATTGTTCTGGATCTAGCTTTTTTTAGTTTTGTTTTATGCTTTAAGGTTTAAAAGTTATAATGTTATTATATCAAACCCTAAACTAACCCTAATATTTAACATGCCCTAGCCACAACATCATCACAAACGAAGCTTCATATCAAGTGCTCCATCCCCAAGGAGCAGTAGAGCCAAACCCTAGCTCATATGCAACACTGAACAAGTGAGATATCAATGTAGACATCCATAGATACTACAAGGAGTAGTGCTCCATAATTGAAGAGGAAAAGGAGTTGTCACACCAAACCTATGGATTAACCCCAACTCACCACAAGCACCATGAACAAGGTGCGTCATCATCAAGGACAAACCGTAGACAAGTTCTAGGTCTCTCAAGCATGTGAACCAATCCTTGAAGGAAAACCCTAGTCAACTACTAGGCCTCCAACAAGTGCATCAAGCCTATCCAACAAACCTTAGCAAGAATTCTATGGAGTAAACATGTTAAATTTTTAGGGTAATTATGGGGTTTCAAATAATGTTCCCACATTTGTTGATTTTCTGTTGTCGGTGTGCACAGGTTAACCTAGAATTAGGTTTATTGTTGCCATTAACTCAAAAAATATCCATAATTGGAGTTATAGTGCCTTTTACCACTATTTTGATGCACAACATGTTTTTTCAGGCAAAGGTCTTCCTAGAAAGTGGCCAAAAATTGCCAATATTTGAGCTTCATTACTTTAAGCCTCATATCAAGTCCTCCATCACCAAGGAGTAGTAGAGACAAACCCTAGCTCATATGCATCACTGAACAAGTGCACTATAAATGTAGACAACCATAGATACTACAAGGAGTAGTGCTCCATAACTGAAGAGACAAATGAGCTTTCACACCAAACCCTACAGATAACCCCTAGCTCACCACAAGCACCATGAACAAGGTGCGTCATCATTAAGGAAAAACCATATACAAGTTCTAGGTCTCTCAAGCATTTGTGCCAATACTCTAAGATAAACCCTAGTCAACTGCTAGTCCTCCAACACATGTGTCAATCCTCACCAATAAACCCTAGCCAAAATGTTAGGCCTCCAACAAGTGTGTCAAGCCTCACCAACAAACCCAAGCCAGAATGGTAGGCTTCCAACAAGTGCGTCAAGCATCACCAACAAACCCTAGCAAGAATGCTAGGGAATAATCATGTTAAATTTTTGTGTGTACCATTTAACCCTATGGGTTGGCCGTGACTGTTTTTCCTCCTCTTTAGCAGGTGGTGATTGTAATTTCCTCCTCCTAGCAAGCCGTGACTGCTTTTGGAGCCCTTTTGGGCTAGGCGTGACTGTGTTGACCTCCTACAAGATGGTCGCGACTGTCTCGCCTACTCTATTGCATGTTGTGACTGTGATTTCCTCCTCTTTAGCAGGTAATGATTGTTCCCTTTTCCCTATGGGCTGGTGGTGGTTTTTTTGCCTCCTCTTTAGGAGGTCATGAATACTATGGAGTCCTTTTGGGTTGGGCATGATTGTATTGGACTACTCCTAACAGGTTGTGACTGTGTTTAAGCACTCTAGGGATGGGTCATGGGCTGCATAAGCCCTCTAGACTGGCTATGGATTGTATAAGCCCTCTAGGGCTGACTGTGGACTGTGGTGGCTCTTCCTAGCTCATGAGTCATGGACTGTTTGACCTTCATTTTGTTGGGTTGTGATTTTTTTGTGACCACTAGAGTTGAACTACACTTTCCCACTACTGCAAGACCGTTACCGTGTTCATCTTTGGAGTTGTCTATGTAAACCTTGTCCTGCTTGCAACCTCTAAGGCCGAGGGGTATTCACTCTTGGTGACTGAGATATCTTGTTTTATTGCACAAGTATTCCTAGAAAGATGTAAAAAATATCCCATATCTAATATTTATTTCTTTTAAGATCCTAAAATATGACCGAGTTTGATGATTGATTTGCCGGAATTTTTTGAAGTGCCCAAAACTTCCCAGGAAGTGAGGAAATGTTGTTTGTTGACCTAGAATAATTTGCAATTGGGGTTGACCATGCTCTTCGGTAAAATCACATCATTATCCATAGTGATCAACCACTCCCATGAAGAAGGAACCAAATCTCAATCCCTTTAAATTGCTAAAGTAAAATTTCATTCCACATGATCATAAACTTTCTCAAAATTAATTTTGATGAAGATAGTTGTTGTTCATGATATATAGCGGAATTATTATTTTGGCATTGATGTTCTACCCTATGTACGGTGCATTTCCCTTTTGCTTTTGAAACTTGTTGGATCGATTAATTGTTTAAACAACTTTCTATAGTTATGTACCTTTAGTTAGCAATTGAGTAATGATAGACTTTAGTTTTTTGGTCATGTAGGCTTTGTACAAGTGGATACATGGAGGTAAGTGATTGTTTGTGATTGAAGTATATTATTATTTTCATGGATATTTAAATTATTAGAACATATTACTTTGTAATCAGTGCAAATGTTTGCAATCTTATGATGTTAGTCCAAATATTTGCAGCATTTTGTCCTTTTAACATGTGATACCTTGTGGGTTTGTTGTCTTCAACCCATTGGTCACTTTGGACTCCACATTACCATTATGCTTGGTATTTGACTTACTATGGGTATGCTTGAAGGGTCATGCAAGGTTGGAATATTTGAACCTAACTTAGGAGGAAGGGTATCACAAATATTGAAATGGACACCATAACCTTGTTGTAGGCCACTAATTCCATATGCAAAGGCTCATTTGATGGCATGGGGGCCACACATAGTCCATGAGTCCTAAAGGAAAAACATTATGCTTCAAACTATCTATCTTGATCTTGGACTGTGTCTAAGCTTATTATTAGCATCCTTAATGTACTAAACTCAAAATGGCCATCATATCTTGATCACATGACAATGATTCCCTTTACAGGACCTTTTGTGGTGTCTAAGGGATACAATGATGTCTCATGAGCCCCATAGAAAAACATTATGGTATAATACCCTACATTTTTTCATTGAACCACATCACGGGAACCAAGAACCATGTCTAGTGTTCTAATTAAATTCAAAACTAGCACCATATCCCACTTCCAAGCCAAAGATTCCCTATGGAGGGCCAATATGGTGGTTTGGGACCACACACATGTGACATATATCCATAGTAATATGCTACAATGTAAGGTCCTAGATTTTTTATTATACCATGGAATAGTCCTCAAGTTCCATCCCTAACGTACCCCTTCTCAACTTGTTGGCCATATCTCACATGTAGGCAAAGGATTCCCTACACAGGCCCTATGCAATGATGCGGGTTACTATGCAAAAAACATGAGCACCATAGGCAAATATTCTATCCCAATAACATGGGTTTTGTTATCAAATGAAAGATTAGTGACCAAGAAGAATCCATAATGTGACAAATCTCAAAATAGCCACTGTATCCCTATGACAGGAAAAAGGTGGATCAGGGCCTCATGGATGGCCTTTGTAGAACCCAAAATTCACATGTTATAGACTAAAACTATGGATCTTCACCCTGTAACATGAATTGGGTCATGAGCACCATCCTTGGTGTACCAAATCTTCAAATGTGATACCACATCTCAATCACATGCCAACGATTTCCTATGCATGGGATATGTTGTGGGATTTTCAAATGTGATATAACCACTGCCTTGAAAAGTCCAAATTCTCGTGACTTTTAAGGGATTTTTTTTAAAATCAGCTTAAAAAGGACCTTTAAGTTTGAGTCAGCCCCGCCCAAAAAAATTCATGACAGTTGGAATTTTGAGGGCGACTTTATCAAAACCGCCCCCATAAGTCCAAATTCCCATAACTTTTGGGGGCTACTTTAAAACAACCGCCCCCAAAATCCCAATTATCATGCCATTTGGGGGCAACTTTCAAACAACCACCCCTAAAAGTCAAATTATTATGACTTTTGGGGGCGACTTTAAAATAACCGCCACCAATAGTTCATTTATCATTACTTTTGGGGGATGGGGTTTAAAAACCTTTTCGGGGGATCTTTCCAAACCCCCCCCACCCACCCCCCCCCCAAAAAAAATCCCAATGAGACTCTTTTTTTTTGGGGGGAGGGGGGGGGGGGGGTTTAAGAACCACCCCCAATGGCCTAAAACAATTTTTAGGAGGGGGGTTAGAAAAACCACCGCAAGGTAAAACCAACTTGAAAATGTATTTAGGGGGGGTCTTTAAAAAAACCCCTCCAAAATTCATGAGAGTTGAACTTTTGGGGGCGGTTTTAAAACAAATGCCCTTAAAAGTCTAATTCTCATGACTTGTAGGAGCGGTTTTATAACAACCACCCCCAAAAGTTTAATTCTCATGAATTTTGGGGGGGTTTTAAAACAACCGCCCCCAAAATTCTAATTCTCATGACTTTTGGGGGGGGGGGTCTATAAATTGCCCCAAAAAGTCATGAGAATTAGACTTTTGGGGGTAGTTTTTAGAACCCCCACAAAAAAGTCACGAGAATTAAACTTTTGGGGTCGGTTGTCTTAACCCCCCACTCGCCCCCCCTCCCTCATAATTTCAACGCTCATGACTTGTAGGGGTGGTTTTATAACAGTTGCCCCCAAAAGTCTAATTCTCATGACTTTTGGGGGAGGTTTTAAAACAACCACCCCCAAAAGTCTAATTCTCGTGACTTGTGCGGGTAGATTTATAACAACCACCCCAAAAATCTAATTCTCATGACTTTTATGGGGGTTTTAAAACAACTGCCCCCAAAAGTCTAATTTTGATGACTCTTTTTTAGGGGGGGTTTAAACAACCGCCCCCAAAAGTCTAATTCTCATGACTTTGGGGCGGGGGAGGGGGGGAGGTGTTTCTAGAAAATTCCTCTAAAAGTCTAATTCTCGTGACCTTTTTTTTGGTGGGGGGGTTTCTAAAAATCGCGCCCAAAAGTATAGTTCTCATGATTTTTTTTTTTTTTTTTTTTGGGGGGGGGGGGGTGGTGTGGTTCTAAAAACCGCCTTCAAAAACCCCTTTAGGGGGGATCTTTCTAACCCTCCCCCAAAAAAAAGTCCTGAGAATTGGAAATTTTTTTGGGGGGGTTAAGAAAAACCACCCCTGAAAGTCCAATTCTCAGGTTTTTTGGGGGGTGGGGGGTGGGGGGGGGTGTTTAGCAAAATCACCGCAAGACAAAACCACCCCCAAAAGGGTATTTTTTTGTAGTGGTGCCTCATTCCCTAGATTTTATTTATTAAATCTCTCCATGATCGCTATGAGTGAGATACTCGCTATTTGGGACATATTACCAAGTTACGTCAAAGGGGATCAGCCATAAACTTTGTCTCTACCTTTTAACAATTATCCATCCACATAAATGACTTAAAATATTCTTTCTATAAAGAATGAATTCAATTATTGGCCTCAAGGAGGCAATTCAAGCACAATTCAGAATGCAACGGTTTGCTACATAGTTAGAAGCATCTCAAAGGGATCTAGAAGAAAATACGATGATCAATGCGCATACCAACACATATCCCCCACTCACGACCTATGCAAGTCAATTCCTCAAGCATATCCATTCTTCTCCCTTAAAAATACATAAGTTATCTCTAGCAAAAATTGTAGAGCGACAAAGGTGAAATTTTTTCTATAATTGTGATGAAAAGTATGCTCTAGGCCATAAATGTAAAGAACATAAGTTATTTCAAATTGATGTGACTACTCCTACACATTCTAAAGAAATCATTGTCGAACATACTCCTAAGTTTGAGGGCGTTGACAAACATCCTCTATGCAAGAAGAATTGGAGCCCGAAGTCAATTAAGAAGAACCACTCATCTCTCTTCATGCTTTATCTGGTATTTCATTTCCACAAACATTGAAACTTTGAGGTTACATTGAGCACCATGATTTGAAAACAAAGAGGGGTGAGGCTCAAAGTGATGTCTTTGAGCCTCACCTCTCAATATAAAACACAAATTGCACTCATAATAACTCACAATAGAATACACACTACTAAGATGAGAGAAAGGTTAAAAAATGACTTGGATTATAGGAAGGCTTGATAGCATTTATATAGCATTTACATGCATGTCCACATTTGACAAAAAAAATAGATCTAACTGATGCTCTTTATTTAATAATATACACTAACTACTCTATCTAATTAGGTGTGAACAAAATATATAACCATAAATGCGATGGATGATCCCTCATCCATCCAAATTCCTCTTGGTTTAATATGAAAAGTGTCCCTACTTTCCTCCTCCTATTTTAAGTGTGAGAGTGACTAAAACCATAGTGGAAAGGACTATTGAAATGAAAGCATGTATGCAGAGATGAGGTGTGTGTTGAACTATGTTGTCATAGGATGGATACATTGGGGATGTTGTTCTATATGGAATATGCATTGGTGAAGCAGGTGGGGCATGGAGTTGAACCAAACATTGTTGAGACAATGTAGTTTGGGTGGGGTGCAGAGTTGTACCATATTACATAGCTACATATTGATGCATTTGCATGACCAAGTGAAGAAGAATGATCCTCATTTGGTGCATGCATGAGACGAATTGAGCAATCTCAAAATGATGGCTAGATGTCAGAAAAAACGAATTGTGATGCTGCTATAGTTGATGGCTAGAGGAGGAGAGGAATAGAGGTTGAACTTGAACTAAGAGAGAAAAAATACTATTGTTGCAAAAGAATTGGAACTAATGTTGATGATGAGAAGCATGTACCACTGATACCGTTGAAATGGAAAATGAAAATTGTGTAGAGATTAGTTGCTACTACTATTGAAGAAAACCATTGAATCAAAATCGATCTAATATAGAAAAAATGATGGAAAAAATCCCTAAGAAAGGAGATCCACAAATGCGTGTAGCACAAGAATGCGTAGAGGCCTCATTTGAATGACAATAAAAAGAGATGAAAATAGTTCTTGGAGTGGAAATGATGTTGAAATATGAAGATGACGAGGACTGAAGGTGGCAGCTGACTGAAGGCAAAGTGATATATAATTAAATGAGATATGGAGAGTTTCATGGAGGGATAAGTACAAGAGAGAGTGGTAGAATGCATATGATAGGGAAAAAATAGTAAAGTAAGCAGGGAGCAAAGAGAAAAATACAGGAAAGGTTGGGTTGTGATTGGATCGAGCTTGATCAAGTAGGAGAGCTGAAGGGGAGAAATGTACAATAATGAATAAATAAGCCGACAAAAATAAATTCTTAGTTAGATGGAGGGAGAGGGAGACAATGTGTGGTGTGGGAATGGGGATTAATAGCGGTAGTTAAAGAAGCAAGCAAACATAATGGTGGTTGAGTGAGTAAGGGTTTTGAAAAGGGGCAAGAATGAGGAAGTAAACTGAAAGAGGGACACAATAAACAATGGATTGATTGGTGGAATGGAGATATGGGCGGAAAACAATACAACAAGAGACAAATTGGGTTGAGGCGTGGTTTAGGGGCTATGAATTTTGTTTGAGACTGCAATTGGAGCTAGAGAGGTCCATATATAGAAATCCATGAGTGGAAAATCGTGTAGGAATATCATGTGGAAGGAGGTTGTTGACTTAAGTTGAAAGGTCAAGCTAGAATCAAGAGGTGGTTTCTCTATGTAGGGAAAAAATAGCGACTATATTAATGTATGTATGGTTGAACAGTGGGTGAGCTGAGAGGGAAGCTAGAAAACGAAGAGCGAATGGAGTGTGTGTAAGAGAACTACACGTGAAAGAGATAAACCCAAGAAAGAGGGAGATGAATGCCAAAATAAGTTATGGCGAGTGAGGACACTGAGAAAACTCGCAAGGAAATTAGGTCTATGATAGAACTTGTTATGATACCATTTTATCTAAGAACAGTAGGGTTGAGGCTCAAAGTGAGGTCCGTGAGCCTCACCTTTCAAGCTAAAACAAAAATTGAACTCATAACTCAACAACACACAATAGAATACACATTAAGAGATGAGAAAAATGATTAAAAATGACTTGGATTAGAGGACATATTAATGTCGTTTATATAACAATTACATGAATTACCACATTTGACAATTCAAAGAGAGCTCATTAACTTATGCTCTTTATTTAATAATATATACTAGCTACTCTAGATACTTGGGCGTGAACATAATCTATAACCATAAATGGGATGGATGATCCCTCATTCGACCTAGACCGCAAAGTGGCTGTTTTTCTTTATAGTGGAATCACCCACAATAGAGTGACTATAGAACTCCACTGTTATGTCCACCCAGTGCCCAGCTTTCAAAATATGATAGCCAATGGTGGGATGATAAAATGTGGGGTGCACTGTGAAAATGTGAAACTCCAATCGTGTTACTATAATCTCAAACTCATATGTTGTCCATAGATATTATTTGGAAAAATTTATTCACAAGAGAGTGGCTACAAAAATCCACTGTTATGTCCACCCATTCCTAGATTTCAAACTATGATATCCAATGGCGAGATGATAAAATGTGTGGGGCACTTCGAAAATGTGAAACTCCAATTGTGCTACTATCATCTCAAAAATCATATGTTGTCCATAGATATGGGTAGTTGTGATATAGGTTTAGGGGTGTATTGTCTATGCACATTGCGTCCAATGACCATGGACTTCAAAGAATTATACTTGAGATTTTCCCAAGACTCTCATACTAACACACTTAAAGTTATCTAGGAAGGCTCCCTAGAAATTGTAAGTTCTCATCGAATGGAAAATTATTGAAGAAAGGATACTAGGGAATTATTGCTCAATTCCATGCCATATAGGCTCTAGATAACACTACACCATAAATCCAACTTGACTTACAAAAGGTTTTGGAAAAACATCAATAGGTCTTTGAGACATTGAAGGGTTTGCTCCCATCTAGAGGCGAGCATTATCATGGCATTCCCTTGATAATTCCAAGAAGTCAACCACCAAATGTACGACCATATAGGAATCCATTTTTACAAAAGAATGCAATTGAAAATATAATCAATGAGCCATTGGAGGAAGGATCCCTTTGTCCTAGCACTAGCCCATATTCATCCCTAGTGGTCATGGTTTAAAAAAAAGAAGGAAATTCATTTATGTGTCCTAATTTTTTGGAACTCAACAAGTTAACAATAAAGGATAAATTTCCCATCTTGGTCATTGATGATCTTCTAGATGAACTCCATGGTGCTAAATTTTTCACCAAACTTTACCTTCATTCAAGATACCACCAAATCAGGATGAAAGAAGTTGACATTCCAAAGGCATCTTTCCAGACACATGAAGGCATATATGAGTTCTTGGTAATGCTCTTTGGAGTTTGTAATCCCCTCTTTACTTTTAAAATCCTCATAAATAAAATTTTGAGGCCATATATTCATCATTTTGTGTTGGTTTTATTTGATGACATCGATTCATTTATAGTAAATCCAAGGACACACATGTACAACATGTTGATACATCCTTGCAACTCCTTCAGAGCCATCAATTATTCATCAAATGCTCAAAATGTTATTTTGGGGTCTTTGAGGTTGAATACTTGAGTCACATTGTTGGAAAATATGGGGTGAAAGTGGACCCCAACAAGATTGCAACAATGCAAGAATGGCTTGTTACACCCAAAAATTTCCTAATGCTATAATCCTCTAAATTCCCTTGCCATACCATCTTCTTGGGGCCTTATTATTGACTCCTAGGTGGTCTGACTCACCTTGATGCCTAATAGAGGGCATCATACAAGTCTGACACTTGTTTTCCACTAGCATAAGGCACCGGTGGTGCCTGTCCCTTAACCACAAGGTGCACCAGGGCACTTATCCCTCTTACAAGGAGTGTTAACAATCCCAAGAAGGAAAAAAGAGAAGGTTCGAGAAGCCTCCAGGTGGAATCTCCCATGGAGGATGATCCTAACTACTTGGGAGAGATGGCGCTCGACCTCCTAACCCATAGGGATCATTCCCTACCTTCCTCCCAAAATATCTCAACCCATTTGGGATTCCTTTGGCCTATAAATGCAAGCTACTTGGACCATGTGATGGAAATACCAAGAGATCATTCTTATGTTGTTGGATTGAAGTCCGGTATAAGAGGAAAAGAGAGAGAGTTTATGAGTAAGAGGTTACATGGTTGTTAGTGTGTGTGAGTGTGTCAAAGATCTTGTAAAAGCAAAGCTTCAACATCAAGGCTTTGGTTGTAGTTTTATTTTCTCATTTTTAATACAAAAGTGTTTCCCTTTCCCATAAATGATTCATGTTCAAGTTAATTGTTTAGTACTAGTTTCCTTGATCATTAGTATAGATCATTGATTTATCTTGTTTCTCTCATGTCTTCTCTTGTTTTCTATATTGTTTGCAAGTATACTTGATCACAAAAGGATATATAAAACAAGGACAACCTTCTTCATTCAAGGTAAAGAGAGTTTGTCATTCAAGTAGATCAGTCATCTAGGGAGAGGATATACTGATGTGTCCTGTTGTTCTAGATTTGCACCATGCAGGATAGGGGAAAAAACTGTGTCCGCACTAAATGAAATATTCTTAGTAAAAAAATTGGCAACCACATTGGGGATCGAACCCAGAATATATGGTTTTGCAGCAGATCTAATCAGATCTGGAGTAGATACAGTTAGATCTTGGATTTTTTATGTCACTTTTGATTGCAAACTTGTGAATTTTGTTTTCTTACTCATTTAGAGTTTCAAGGTGAGTGATCCATATTGCTACACTTTTAGTTGCTTTCTATTGTTTGTGTTTTTCCTCATTTTCATTCTAATTTGATCCACATTTGTTTATCCTACAGGTTATTGGACTTTTTTTGGTCTCTATATCCGTTGACACACATGTGTGAGCTTGACAAAGCGTCGGATCTCTACTAATGCATGTTGATTACTATCATAAAGCACAGTTGACACATGCCCTCTTACAATATAGTGTGTCATTGACACCTCTCAGTAGCAGACAAGGAGCACCGACCCACTCTTGATGCCCTGGTGCAACCCTTCAGAGTGGGTCAAGGTAGGTACTTAGTGACCCTTTTTAATTGATTTTAGGGGTGTTTTTAGCTTGATTTTTAAGCGAAATGAAGTGGGGGGCGGGGTGGGGGGGTGCAAGAATCGTATGTTCTGTAGTCTCTTTGAATTATTGTCTCTTTTCATTCAAAGAAAATTTTATGTTTCTTGCATTGAATTTTACGTTTGTTTTGTTGCTTGAAACCTCTTGCTCTTTTATGTGGATTGTATTCTTTGAAATTGGAAAATTTGCATCTCATTTTAGTGTCATGTGTTGGGTTTTCTTGAGTTCTCTTGTATCAAGAGTACTAGTTGTTTCCTTCGATCCCTATAGTAGAGGAAAAATTATCTTTCGTTTCCTTCATAGTTCAAAGAAAAAGTTTTGATTTGATCTTCTTTATTAGATTGAAAAATACTTGAAAATAAAAAAACATTTTTATTCTTGTTTTAGTTTACTTCAGATTTTTCTTTTGTTAAATATTAGTATATAAAGGAAAATAAAAAATATTTCAAGTTGCATAATCTGTAAAGACTCTTTGCTTTAGATTTTTGACTGGAAACGTTATTCAGATCTTTTTCTTCCTAGATATATTTTTTTCACCTTTGTTGGAAACATAGGAAATAAAATTCTAGTTTTGAGTTTGGGTGTATGTTATTCAATTTCTTCATTTGGGGAAGAAACCTCTTACTCTCTCATAAATAGGGAATCATTAAAACAAATATTTGCATCTCATCCTTTCATGGTTTCTGAGTCAATCTTCACTCCAAATGTCCACTTAACCGTTTAAGATAAAAACAAGCGCTAGTTAGGTTAAAATTCTTAGTAACAAGTGTGTGATAGGTTAGAAAATGTGTTTCGATGTCTATAAACATAGGAGCTGTCATTCCTGGCCTATGCTACATCTCGAGGATCGTGCATTTCTTCCACGTACCAACCGGTATATAGAATGAATTTTCACGTACCTTTAAGGTATATCGAAAATTTATTCACGTACTTGGTAGTATATTGAAAGGCCCCTTTTGAACGGTTGTGCATCAGATAGCACTAACAGGGATTTGAGCTCCCATGTACCTTGTGTATATTGAGAGACACCATTAGGGATCCTGGAACCATATGAGAAAATCCCTTTGGTCGCCTTATCATCGCAATACACCGAGAACAACAATCGGGGAGATTACTACGCACGTGTTATCCAGGTATGGGTATGGTCCCAATCCTTATTGTCGTGTTTTACTATTGGATCTTGTGGTATCTAGTGAGTTGTGATGGTTTGACATTCCTATGAGGATCCTAACTTTTTATCCACTCCTTTCACATGTCTTCTTCTTGCTTTAGATTGAGTAGCGCTTGTTTCATGTATAGTTAAAAAGTATTAAAGAGGGAGTTAGTTTTGTTACGTAGTTATGAGTATGCCTTCTGGGTCTACCAACCAAGAGATGCCTTCTCAAGGGGAACCTTTTTTTATTCCTTCATTTGGAAATGTTGGTCCTCCTCTCATGGCTATGTTAAGTCTTCCTTGATTGAGTATGGGATTACATGTATGGTTATTCTCCAATCTAGTTATCCCAAATGCACTAATTGTTTCAAATCAAAACTCTCCATCACAAGAGCATCAACATCATGTTGATCCTTCACCTTCTTCATCAGATGTGTCTTCTTCCCTTTCTCCTTCTTCGTCTATTGAAAGTTGTGATGCTAGTAATTAGGTGTATAAGAAGAAGATTAAAAGGAAGATTAAGAAGAAGGAACACAAACAAAAAAAAAATCTCAACTAGTTACTCCTCATAGTGCTGAGTGTGTTTATTTTCCCATGAAAACACCCCGTAAGCCTATGTTCCCTTGTAGACTTTTCAAGGGTGACCATCTTCTTAAATATTGTCATGGTCTATCCCAATTTTTTGAAGTGTGGTCTGAGGCTTCCCAAAAACCCATGTCATCATCCTCTGGTCATAATAGTGATGATACCCCATCAACCAATGACTCTATGGTTAAGAGTCGAAGAGGAAAAGTCAGATATCCTTGCTTGTTATGTAAAGACATATGCCTTATTTACCTTTTTCCTCACATGGATGAAGATTCAAAGTTGTTGGAATATATTGTTGTTCCTTAGCAATGGCTTCCAATGAGTTATCGTAAGTTGTCCCTTGACCTCCCATTGGTTGATAAATTGGTCAATCCAATTCCATCCTCGGTCGACCCCACTCTTTCATTAGAGAGTGAAGAACAAGTAGTTGATCCACGTATTCCTTTAGAGAGTGAAGTTAAAGTGGCCGAGTCGATGTCATATCTACCTGATCCCACTCTTTATTCAGAAAGTGTTAAGACTGAAGTAGCCACTTTGACACAGTATTCGTCTTATCCCTCTCTTCCACTTGAGAGTGAATTGAAACTCAGTGAAGTTTCCGTATTCAGTTCGAATTGTTCTATGCAAGGGGAAATTTTGTTTATTTCAACAGAATCCTCTCCAAGTACTAAGGTTATTTACTTTGATTGGAGTAACCTAACGGAATCTCATCTTCATCCGAGTGTTCCTTTCCAGACATCTGTGTGAGTTACTGCTAATAACATACTTCACATTATTGTTGAAAAAGGGGCTTCTGTTAGTATTCTATCCTCAACTGCTTGGAAAGCTATAGGTTCTCCTCAGCTTGTGTCAGCCACCGATAAGATATTGGATTTTAATCAAAGACCTACTACACCTTTAGGATCCTTCCTCATTTTCCTATCACCTTAGGAGGGAAAATTGTATGTATTGATGTTGTGGTAGTTTAAGGTCCCTTATATTTTAATCTGCTCCTTGGACGAGATTATGTTTATGCCATGAAAGTTGTAGTGTCCACACTTTTTAGAGTGATGCATTTTCCCCAATGATGGGAAGACTGTGACCATTGATCAACTTTCCTTTGTTAAACTCAATCATGGTATAACTCCTAGTAATCATACTTCCATGAATGTCTCGCATGTTCTTGTGGTTCCTTCCCTTTCATGGGCCATGTCTCTCGAATATGGACATCATGTCAGAGTTCAATTGTTTGTAAACCGGTAGCTTCTTTCCATCATGAGGAATCCTATGGGGCATGTCTCCAGTATCTGGACACCATACTGGAGTTACACCACTATCTTCTTATGTAAGGGGGAAAACCATCAACCTCTGGACATCATGTTGGCTAAGAAATGAGGGCAAGCATAGTTCATAGTTTGTGTCAAGATCGTTAAAAAATGAAATAGGTGTCCTTGAGCATAGTTTTCTTCCTTTTCAATTTCGTTAAAAAATGAAATGGGACACCTTAAGCATAGTTATTTTATGTTTCAAGCTTGTGTAAAAATGAAACAGGTTTCCACAATCATAGTTCTTTTTTGTTTCAAGCTTGTGTAAAAATGAAACAGGTTGTTATGAGCAGAGTTCCCTTTTCATGTCAAGATCATTAAAAAATTAAATGAATTCTTCCATTGTGTCAAGAATCAATACTTGAACCTTCATTTCATCTTCCTGTATCACTCGATCCTCTTTCTTCCTCTATTTCTAGTCAACCTTTTTTTTAGAAGTAACCCATAATTTAGTTGGATGAAGAAACGAGTGAGTAGGCGAAACAAAGATTGGGGGGCATGTCTCCAACCGCTTTATATTATGTTGGAATTAAGCCACTTGACGGTTATACTGGGGGAAAGTAATAACCACTGGACATCATGTTGGGAAAATACCCGTCAATGGGACTCATTTTGAGCATACTTTATTTTGAAGTTTCAAGCTCGCTAAACCATGAAACAACATTTTGAACATAGTTCTTATTTTGTGGCAAGCTCATTAAAAAATGAAGCAAATACCTTGAGAATTCTTTCATTGTGCCGAGAGGCACTTTCTACAGCTCAAATGGGCGAGATGTGTCCTATCTATAACACTGGCGTAGAAAATGTTGGTTCAATAAAAATAATAATAATAAAAAGTTAAAAAAAAACTTATAACATGTCGACTTATAATTAAAAAAATAAAAAATAAAAAATATCATACTCATATAAATATACAACCATATTAGGGAAATACTCATAATCTTACAAACTGAGTTGTAAAATATTAGTAGTAAAATTCAATTGACTTGAGTAGTAAAAAGAAAAATTATAAAACCAATAACATATAAAATTTAATTTTAAATTAGCTAAATTGTAAAACACATTTATGTAATTATATATCAAATTTCAATTTAAAATCGCGTTGACTTGAAACATAAGCATACATAGTGTTAAGAATAAAATATGTGATAGAAAATAAATTACAAAATAATATCAATTACAATAGCAACACTAGACTTACCTTAGAAAACCCCGTAGGGAAAAACCAACCTTCAATAGTAGATTTATTATTGGTCGGCCAAGGCTGCCAAGGGCATATTTCCTAATATTACAACCATATTTATAAAAACCATGGGCCACTAAAACTATGTGCCTTAAACCACTTATATCTTTTCTCATTCCCAAGTCAAGGTTAACCCTAACATGTAAATGTTCATTTTTAATTATAGAGAAGAACAAGTCATTTCTCAAAAACATTTCGATAAATGTTTAAAATATTCATTTGATGGTTAAATGTTTTTCAAATTCCAATTTATATGATTATTAATGTTACTCAGCTCATTCTTCTACTGATATTTACCCTATTTTGAACTTACTTAAGCAAGTTGGCCATTTCCCTCCGAAGTAGGAATACTTATTAGACATTTTTGTAAATTAAAAAGAGTTTGCATCTCAAGAGAACTTGATCCCTCTTGGTGCTTAGTAGAGCCATAGTTAAAATGGATCTACACTGGTCTGATATTCGATCTCGTTAAAAATAGCAAGATGGTGTTTATATTATTTTTCATTTTTCATGCTTTGGTTAAAACATGAAAAGTAGATCAAGTTTATTTTTGTCTTTTTCACACTCTAGATTAAGTTAAAAAAAGTATCGGGTGCTTTTTATATCTTCAGCGTACTTGTTAAAAACTCAATGAAGAGGTATCGAGTATACTTTTACTGTTTTTTTAGACTCATTAAAAATGTATTATGAAAAAACAAGAAACCCTTATGGAGTTACCTTTAAGCTTTTTTTAGGCTCCCTAAACACGAAAATATTTTCAAACGAGCTTGATGTTTTCACGCTTGTAAAAGTATTTGAATGATCATCTAGTCGGTGATAGTTTACCCCTTTTTTGGACCGATCGAAATCATTTACGAAAAATGTATACTCTAGTTTATCACAACTGAAAGAGTTCTCTTGGGAATTAGGTTATAATTTTTTGTGCTTCGGGGAATAAATTCATGAAAACTTCCACCCTGGAGTCTTCTTAGTCATTTCATACTCTCTAAACATGAAACAATGACTGAGATTACTTTCGTTGGACTCATACAATCAAATGATGAAGGACCCTTTCTAGGAATGAACCCCTCCTTTCTCAAGTTCATAAAATATAAGAGAATGGACTCATCACTTGATGAGATACATTGAGCATTTGTTGCCCTTTTTGAGCTTGTTAAAAAGAAAATATATACTCATCCTTCATGGTGGGGAAATTAAGGGAATGTGGAACATATTTTATTTGTATTTATGGTAGCTCATAATCCACCCTTGAACATGGAACCTGTATGCATTTTTATTTTCAAACAGTTGGGTATTTATCTTTTCCTCGACAATCCACTTTTGTGAGTCATTTAACTCCTTTGAGTCAATTCAAAGAATGCATTGTCATCTCCTTGCATTACATCTGGTATTTTCCTCGTTGAGTCAATGCTTCAATGTTCAACGTTCAAGGGGAGCCTCCTCTACAATGTACCTCTACAACTAACTTACCTTCCTTTGATTCAATCACATCAAAATCAATCCTATGGTTGTTGTCAACACTTCAACATCATATTTTGTTCCATGTTTTGTGTCGATGATGGGGTAATCATCATGGCCCTCATTCGATGAGTATATTCCTATTGACTTCAACATATCATCCAAGAATTAGGCTTAGAAACTGATTCAAGTACCTTAAAGCCTGCATGCCTCAATGGCAGGTTTCCTTGCTTTCAAAATTAGGATTTCATCAATGGCCTCTAATTGAAACCTTCCCTGGGTATTCAACTTCAAGACCTCTCCCTTTGAGAGGGATGTACCGGGATACCTTGGGAATCATTGAAATTAATGTTGATTTTCCTTGCACTTGTTAACAGTATAGATCAACGACCGGTAATCAAGTGGTTTCTAGCATGTTCGACATCAGGATATCTATTTGCATGGTTAGAATCATATCGTTTGGGATTGGAATGAAGACCCTAAGTGGTTAGGTATTCACCTAGATATGTGCCTATCCTCAGGTTGAGATGGAGTATTGTTTGAAGTTATGACATGGATCCACATTGTATGTTCAGTGGCTATGTCCAGTATCGAGTCAGTATAACATGGATCTACCTTGTATGTTTCATAGCCATGTTATTATTTGAGTCTTGTTGTTCATGGATATACAATGTATTGTCAATAGCCATGATCTAGTCATTGTACATGGATCTGCAGTGTATTGGCCCACAACCAATATGTTTGAGTCAGATAGTTGTTCACTGATATTATGTCAAGTCTTTAATCGCCTATCTTTTTCCTCTAATACCATATCAACATCTAGCAAATCATTTCACCTATCGCATTCCTCTAGCTTCATACTTTGGGGGGGGATTATGTTACACCCAAAAAATGTCCTAATGCTCTAATCCTCTAAAGTCCCTAGACAAATCCTCTTCTTGGGTCCTTATTGCTCATTCCTAGGTGGTTTGACGCACCTTGCTACCTAACACATGGTGTCAGATAGGATTGACACTTGTTGTCCACTAGCATAAGGCGCCGGTGGCGCCTGTCCCTTGACCACAAGGTGCTTCGATGCACTTGTCCCTCTTATAAGGAGAGTTAGTAGTCCCAAGGAGGCAAAAAGAGAACGTTCGAGAAGCTTCCAGGTGAAATCTCTTGTGGAGGATGATCCTAACGACTTGGGAGAGATGGCACGACCTCCTAACCCATAGGGATCATTCCCTACCTTGCTCCCAAAATATATCAACCCATTTGGGCTTCCTTTGGCCTATAAATCCAAGCTACTTGGACCATGTGATGGAAAGACCAAGAGAGCATCCTTATGTTGTTGGATTGAAGTATGGTATAGGAGGAAAAGAGAGAGTTTGTGAGTAAGAGGTTTCATAGTTGATAGTGTGTGTGAGTGTGTCAAAGATAATGTAAAAGCAAAGCTTCAACATCAAGGATTTGGCTGTAGATTTCTTTTTTCATCTTTAATACAAAAGTGTTTCCCTTTCCCATAAATGATTCATGTTCATGTTAATTGTTTATTACTAGTTTCCTTGATCATTAGTATAGATCATTTATTTATCTTGCTTCTCTCGTGCCTTTTCTTGTTTTCTATATTCTTTGTAGGTATACTTGATTGCACAAGGATCTATAAAACAAGGAAAACCATATTCATTCAAGGTAAAGAGAGCTTGTCATTCAAGTAGATCAGTCATCTAGGGAGAGGATATATTGTTGTTTCCTTTTGTTCTATACTTGGACCATGCAGGCTAGGGGATCAAACTGTGTCCGCACTGATTGAAATATTCCTAGTAACAAGCCCCAATCTAAAACCTTAAAAAAATTACATGGGTTTATAACAATTACAAGATACTATAGGAAGTTTGTGAAGAACTATATTAAAATTGCAGCCCCACTGACAACCCTACCAAAAATAATGCCTTTGCATGGAACAAAGTGGTAAAACAAGCATTCTTAGTTCTAACAAATCCATGTGCACCACATAGTCTTAGACATGCCTAATTTTACTAATACTTTTGTATTAGAATGTGATTCATCCATAAAAAGGATTGGGTGTAGTTTTAATGCAAGAAGGAAGACTCTTAACATTCACAAGTAAGCAATTGTGTGACAAGAACTTATTGGTTTGAATGGTGTGGAGCTAAGCTCAACACACAAGGAAAGTGGCTAATGGAGAAAATGAGAGAGAGGGGTGAATGGCTTGAGAGAGATGGGTCTCAAGGCACTCACATGGGCAAAGTAACAGTAGGAAAATGAGGAATGTCTTGAGAGTGACCCCCACCCCTCTATTTATAGTTTTTCCTTGATCTTTTAGGGTTTTAAGCCCTTGGTCAAGGATTTAGCCCCTTTTTCCCAATTCTTAGCTCCTTTAGGGATTTTAAGCTCCTTTGAGGGCTTTTAGACCGTTTTCGGAGGTTTTAGCCCCTATGAGAGCTATTTTGGCTCTTTTTAGGGTTTTTTAAGCCCTTTTTATGTTTTTGAGCCTTTGCAAGGGTGTGGGGGTCAATGAGGGTGATGAAATAGATGTATTTGGGTGGTGTAGGTCAATTAGAGCTAATCGAGGGATTTTTTGGGTTAACAAGGCCTTCAAGTGCTTTGGATTGTGGGATTCCATAGGAGGCATGGACAGGTGAAAAGGGAAATTAGTCATTTCTGAGAACTTTTGGTTGTGAAGCATTTGTCCATATTGATAAAGAAAATAGAACAAAGCTTGAGTCTAAATGCGAGAAATGAGCCTTTATTGGATATGGGGTTGATGATTTTGGTTATCACTTATGGGAATATGAAAATCACAAAATAATTAGGAGTAGAGATGTAGTATTCAGTGAAAAGGTTATGCACAAAGATCAGTTGCAGGAAAGGGAAGAGGAAAATGAAAACACAGAGTACACAATGCTTGATGAAATCAAAGAAAATGAAGTTCCAAAGGCACCATAAAATTAAGAGAAACAACAGATATCTCAAACTCCTGCAAATGTAAGAAGATCTACCATGTTAAGTAGGACCCCTAAATGATTCTCTCCTTCAATGCATTATTTCTTGATGAATGATTTTGGTGAACCCGAATGTTATGAAGAGGCAATCTAGGTATAAACTAGAAAGAAGTGGGAGTAAGGCATGAATGAGGAGATGGAATCATTAGTAAGAAACCAAACTTGGTATTTGGTTGAGTTGTCTGCAGGAAAAAGATCATTGCGAAATAAATGGCCTTACATGTTGAAGGAAGAAGATGGATGAAAGAAGCAGTACAAGGGAAGACTTGTTATAAAGGAGTTTACACAAAAGAGAGGTATATACTTTGATGGAATATTTTCTCCTATTTTTTTTTGTAAATAAGATAGTACCTTATATTTCCTTCCAAAATATTTACAAAAAGAATAAATAAAATAATCCCTCCCTACATAGGGAAAACATGCTCATACTTTCAAAAAATAAAGTCTACCTCTAAACGAAACAAGGCTGAACCATCTAGTCTGAGAATTCCTTACTACATAATGTTTGCAAGTATTCATAGGAAAATAAAAAGTAAGAATAAACTAAAAAGAAACTTAGCCGATATCCGACTTGATATTAGATTCAACAAGGTTTGAGTCCATGGAGTCAACCAACTTGATTCCCAAATGATTGGCAATTTGATGTGTTAGCACCTCTACTAAATTTTGAAGATTTTTACAGACGTGTGAGCACTATTTTGGGCTAAGTAGTTGGCAAGGGATTAAGCCAGTGAAAGGAGGAATACGGTCTAAAAATTATTATCATAGGACCTTGAAGGATGTTAATAAAGTTCTGCAGGTATTTTGAGGGGTCATTCCTAAGTTGGAAATGCAAAGTAGTTGAGAAAACTTATAGATTTGAAATTTGCATATGTGCGTAAGTGAGAAAATCCATTCCAAGTTATATAGCGACAACAATGAAGGGTTTAAATGTATAAGAGGAGAAGATCAATGGTTGTTAATAATTCTTCCAAGTTAATATGTACAGGCCTAAGGAATTTTGGTAAGGGCAGAGACAGGTTAACTTACAGGAAAAAATAGTCGTTGGATGGATAGAGGAAGATAGATCCATAGTGGAAATTAATTCCACTAGGACAACTTGCAAAGAGAAAGGAACTTTTCAAAATTTGCGGAATTTTATTAAAGGTATGCATGTTTCGATGGAGGATATATAATCAGATATTAGATCTATGGCAGAGAATGATTCTGCAAATCCAACATGCATGTAGAAAATGAAATCTCCAACTCCACGGAATCAGGTAGAGGCCACAATTTTTTGGCGGCCCACATTACCCTTGCTCTCAGATCTACGACAGAGATGGATTCCGTTGGTCCAACTTGCGTTTCGCGATCAACTTTTTGAAATCGAAAAAATTCGGTAGGGGATGCAGGTTTTAAAGACACAAATATATGCCCTCTCATGATCTATGATGGAGGTTGATTCTGCTACCACAACGTGCACACGAATAAACTTTCCCTCAGATCAGTGGAATTTGGTAGTGGTCGCAAGTTTTGAAGGTCAGGATTAGTTCACAATTCCAGATCAACAACAACGATGGATTTTGTCGATGCAAGGTGCACGATAGATAAGAATGGACAGATTTAGTGAAATATGGTGGGAGATCCGCGATCTGACAATCACGATGAAGATACGTTAGGATCGACGGTGGAGGTGTTTTCTACTAAAGGAAGTTGCAAAGAAAATAAGGAGGATGGTATAACAAAGAAAAAGATAGATGAGGTCGAAAGGAAACAGGATAGACAATCCAATATGGCAGAAGGAAAAACGAACGGATGATATGTTGTTTCCGCTAAAAAAGTGCGAGAAGAATAACGGAGAGGAATAATATAAAGGATACATGCACGAGAATTTAGGTCATTTGTATTTTACTGCGCATTGGAAAGTGAGAGCAAGACTATGCAGAAAGCAGCTAGCTAGGAAAAACCCCATTAACCTACTTGTCAAAGGACCAGGTAGACCACATTTCTCCATTACACAAAGTATATAAGATGGTTGAGGTAGAAGGGTTAGCTGACCAAAATATGGAATACCAGAAAATAGAAGAACTCTTTGAAGACAGAGATTCTAATATTTTCAACACCATACTACTGAATGGACCCATCGAAACTATGAAGAACAAACTTAAGCTACTTAGTGACCAGGGAACTGATGTGCATGGTATCTACATGTCATTTTTCCACCTTTTCTCCATTAACCAAACCTCGAATTTCCTCGAGTTTATCGATTAGTGCGCCCTTGGTTACTCTACTTTAGAGAAGGTAATCATGGACACCTTTAGGTCTAAAATACTCTTCCCGGTAAGCCCCTTCTCCATTAGGAACACATTCTCCATTCCTATAGATTTTAGTCAAAAAGATGAAGAATGCAATGAAGAAAGTACTGTCCAATGTTTTAGAAAGCGGTTGTGGAAAATAAAGAGGCATTCTTTAAGTCTTGTTTCAAACCTGATACCCAGCTAAAAAATTGCACTTACCTTGTAGATGCTAGTGAATTCAATGAGGAAACACAGTGAGTCAAAACCCTCCTGTCAGTTTTTAGGGATGGATACCAAAGAATACGTCATAGATTCCATGATTAGTTTATTTTTTACCCTGAGCACCTACCCATTCGACTCACAGGAGCCTAGCCAGTCATTCCAAGTTTCCTATCTCAGGTTTGACGAGTTCCTAGCTGAGAATATTCACTCTTGGCTAGTGGATTTCCCTAGGACCAAAACCTTTATATTTCAGTCCTACTTGTTGAGAATATTTCTGTCTTTCAACAAAGAAATCCTTCAACTTCTGCAAATGATGATCACAGAGGAAATAAACAATGATTACACCAAATTCATGAACCTTTTGATGTCAGGAGTGTATGGTTCCTTCTTCCAGAAGCAGCTACCCATGGTGTTACCGGAGATGAAGGAAGCCTTTCAATCCTCCCCTGACAAGAGGATTGGAGATTGGTTCTTGTCAGAACAAGGTACAGTGACCAGGCTATACAGATTTGTCCACCTACCTCACAGATTCCCTGCCTTTTTGACTCTCAGGGTGTTCGCTTTAGAGTTGATAATAAAGAGGCTGATAGTGGAAAATGAACAATTCTTGAGTTTTAGGAAGTCTTCATAAATAAAGTTTCCTTGGGACATAGGCCCATTTATCATAAAAAACAAGGTTGTTCTCCCACTTGTACAGAGTCTTCTTAGAGAGTTGGAGTTCCCTACTGAGGATGCCATCAATTACGATCCCCACCATATCATATCAAACAGAAGGCAAGCCAACAAAAAAATCCTTTTGAGCACCACGAGGTGGAATTCCTTCTTGAGGCTACAAATTGGTCAGACTACCCCCAGAAGAGGCAGGGAGATGATGGTATGGGATAAGTCTCTACTTATCCAACTTAGGAAAACAACTCATGTCCACCTAGCACTTCAATCCTAGGCCCAACAGCAGAGAATGTCACACCTTTGGCTAGTGTCACTGAGGATTCCAACATCCATGAACTTCATTAAGTTGGGGATGGTTCAACCCAGAACAAGGCTCAAGGTTCCCCGCAGGGAACAAGTATCCAGGGTGTTAAATTAGGGGAAACATATAGTATGCAGGTAACTTTTACAAAACTTTATGCTACCATTAGGCAACCCAAAATCATCAAAACAAGTGACAGTCATTCACACAGAGCAGGATTATCCTTTCGAGGGATTGGTCAACCTATGAGTTCCACTGGATTAAAAAAACAGAGTAGGTGCATCCCATACCATTAATAATTTACAGAACCAATACAATCCTAATCATATGAGCCCATACCAATCATCAAAAATACTTTTCATCAACAAAACTAGGGAATTCTTAGCATTTCAACAACATTGAAGCATACATTCATACCTCTATAGACACGCCCTAAGCTCATCAATCAGAGGAAAACATGAAATATGATGGTGACTATTTACAAAAACTATTACACCATTTGAGTTTCCATTTTTCCTCAATACAAGGCACAATCACTTAAAACAGAGTGTATGAATAATAGTTTTGTAAGCATCATTTCCATCAGTGAAATTGAAAAACCTAATAATCATTTCCTTGAAATTGAAACACATATAAACACATAACAACATAACCCGAGTTCAGAAGAATGGAAGGAAAAAAACCTCAGTAATAAGACCGGTTTGTACAAGAGACGCAATGAAAAGGGAACAAACACATTCCACCCAACTGTAGATTAGGAACAAATCACTTTGTCCTCAATCACCCCTGAGCTAAACTATGCATGCCGAGAGTGGTGACAGTCAAACTCATTCTAGTTCTTGAGTGAGAAATCACTTTCCTAACACAAAGTGCTCACACCGCAAGCATTCCTTGTTCTAGAATACTTAGCGGCGTCCCGCCTCCTAGCATATGCTTCCTTCTTTATAGTTTTTTATTTTTCCTAGGTCTTTTGTAGCTAACGACCAATTCTTCCAGGAATTTCTGTTTTCATTTCGTCCTTGATTCCCCATGATGGGTCTAGCGCCATACTGGAATTCCCATGCATGGTGTAACTTCCCTGAGATTTACTCTTCACGTCCCTCACTCTCACATGCATAATTTCCTCATTCAACATGGTTGTCCCTATCAACCATATTTTTTTTTTTGCAAGCATAATGTTTCAATTACATTTGTCCTTTAAGGACCGAGTGGCATATTCCAGTTCCTCCAATCACATTACAAAAATAAAATAGTATTTTCAAAAATAGTACAATTAAAGTTAATTACTTGGGGGATATTACATCCTTTCCCCCTTATTGTAACATTGTCCACAATGTTCTTAGTCGTCTTTGATAGTTATTAGGAATAGAATTGGGTACTTATTTCACAGGACATCTTCTAATTCCCAGGTTGCCTCCGCCAGGATAAATTGCTTCCATTGCACTTTAACCTGAGCGATGACTCAGTTTCGAAGCACAGTTTCTTTCCTGTCCAGAATGCGCATAGGTTCCACCTGGAATTCTCCCTCTGGTTCTACATGTACCACATTCCAATAAATTATGTGATTGGAATCATATACATATTTCTTCAATAATAAAATATGAATTCTTAAGTGTGTTGGAAGAGAAAGCTTGTATGCCACAGGACCAATCCTTTCCAAGACTTGAAAAGGTCCAAAGAACCGTGGTGCTAGTTTGGTGTAGCTTCCAAATTTTAGGGAGATATTTTTGGGCTTGACTTGGAGGTAAACATGGTCTTCGACCGAAAATGATTTATGCTATCTTTTCAAGTCAGCATAATGTTTTTTGGAAATCCTGTGTCACCTTCAAATTCATTTGTACTTCCCGAGCAGTTTGTTCCATGTCTTGCAACATTTCACGTCCTACAATCAAATGATCCACAGGGATATCCCAACCAATAGGGGTAGTACACTTCCTTCCATACAGGATTTCAAATGGGCTCATCTTAGCATAGGCCTAGTAACCATTATTGTATGCAAACTCTGCCATATGTAGATAATCTTCCCACTTAGTGGGTCTTTCCATGACATACATCCTTAACATGTCCTCAATGACTTAGTTCGTTCGTTCTATTTGTCCATCTGTTTCAGGGTGATTGCTAGTGCTGAATTTTATCTTGGTTTCCAACCTTGCAAACAATGACTTCCAAAAGTTGGATGTAAACTTGACATCTCAGCCAGAAATTACCATATTTTGAACTCCATGAAACCGTAATATCTCCTTAAGGAATATTTCTGCAACATTGACATCCTTATAAGTCAGTTTCATAGGTACAAAATGAGTAGAATTAATTAATTTATCAACTAAAACCATAATTGAATCATGTTGTTTTTGAGTCAAAGGAAAACCTGTGATAAAACCCAAAGATATTACCTCCCATTTCCATTCAAGAATTAGTAAGGGTTGTAACAAACCTGCTGGATGTTGGTGTTGAGCCTTCACATGTTGACCTTCCAAAAATTTAGATAGGTAATCAACTATATCTTCCTTCAAATTGGGCCAAAAGAATGGATTTCTAAGGGATGGTATCATCTTTTGGTAGCCAAGGTGTCCTACATAAGGAGGTTTGCACATTTAATTCAAAATAAATAGTTTTAAATATGCAACATTAGGCATGCATTTTCTTCCTTTAAACCAAATTAATCCTTTCTGGTCTATTTTGAATTCTACCCCATTCAAGTTTACCTCTTCTGTCAGCAATTTATTTAGTAGATTTTCATATTCAACATCATTTATGCTAGCTATTTTTATCCTGCTCAATAGGTCACCTTCTGGTTGACTCAGGGTGACCTCATACACTTCATGAGTTCTTCAGTTGAGTGCATCAACCACCTTATTTTCCTTACCTTTGATATGCTTTACTTCAAATTCAAATTCGATTAAGAAGGCCATCCATCGTGCTTGTATGGAATTGAGTCCATATTGAGTAGACATATTCTTTACGCATGTGTTATCTGTCAATAAAAGAGAATTTTTCCCTAACAGGTACCAATGCCACATATTTAATTCATGCACTACTAGTGCCAATTATAGATCATGCACTACGTAATTCCGTTCATGATCCTTCAACTTGCGAGATTCGTAACACACTACATTCTATTCTTGAGATAGTATTCCCCCCAATCCCTCCTTTCTAGCATCAAAACATACTATGTGGAGTTTATAGGGGTCAACTACCTTCAAGATTGGGGCCATGGTTAACGGTATTTTTAGGTTTTCAAAGCTCTCCTGACACTTCACAGACCATACAAACTTTACTCCCTTCCTTTGTAAGGAATTAATAGGATAGGCTATCCTTGGGAACCCTTGGATGAACCTCCGGTAGTACCCGGTGAGTTCCATGAAAGATCGAATGTCAGTGACATCCTTAGGCACATGACATTCTAGAATTGCTTTTATCTTCTGCAGATCTATCGCAATCCCTTTTTCTGAGATGACATGTCCTAAGTACTGAATTTTTTTCTTGAAGAATTCACACTTCTCGAATTTAGCATACAACTGGTGGTCTCTTAGGGTATGCAGTACGATTTTCAAGTGTTGTTGATGTTATTCTTCTATCCTTGAGTAGATCAGGATATCGTCAATAAAAATTAACACGAATTGATGCAAATAATTATTAAAGATGATATTCATTAGAAACATAAATGTAGCAGGGGTATTGGTCAAGCCGGAAGAAATTACTACGAATTCGTAATTCCCATATCAGGTCCTAAAAGTTTTTTTATTAACATCTTCTTCCTTAATACTGATCTAGTGGTAACCAGACCTCAAATCCAACCTGGAGAAGATGTTTTCTCCCCCTAATTGATCGAACAAATCATTAATCCGAGGCAGAGGATACTTGTTTTTCTTGGTCACTTTGTTTAATTGTATGTAGTCTATGCACAGTCTTAAATTCCCATCCTTCTTCTTGACAAATAAAAATAGGGCTCCCAAGGGTGATACACTAGGACTGATATAACCCTTATCCAGTAGTTCTTGTAACTGGATTTTCAATTCTATTAACTCAGGGATACTCATTCGATAAGGTACTTTGGATGCTGGAGTAGACCCATGTATAATTTCAATGGAGAAATTTATTTCTCATGTAGAGGGTAGTCCAGGTATCTCCTCAGGGAACACATCCATGAATTCACTTAAAACTTGGTGGTCCCTTATAGATGTTGGTTTTTCATTAAGGAGTAGGTCATAAATCTTATCGCATAGAGCTTATAGGAATTCCTCAAACATTTCCTCAATTGCAAGGCAGATATCTGCCTTAAAGAAACAAGATTACTAAAACCATTTACCTTCCTAACAATTTTATCTTCAGCTACACATGTAAATGTTTTATCAAAGCAATTTAGTACTACTTTAGAATTTTCTAACTAGTCCATGCCAATAATCATATCATATGACCCTAGAGGCAACACATTCAAATTGATCCTATTTACATGATCCTATATTGAAATTTCACAATTAGCAACACTCTGTTACCTTCCTTTTTTCTCTAGTGGCCAGCTTTATTAACCAAGGCCTTGCATGCCTTGTCTTGGTGAGATAACAATTCTCCATCTTTTTAGGAGTGATGTAACTTAAATGATCTCTTGGATCAATTAATATAGAGATATTTTGGTTAGAAATAGTACCTTCAATCTCTATGATTGTGGATTGATGATCTATCTGTCGATCTTCAAGAGTTGCATTAATATGGTGAAAACGTTTGCCAATTTCTCCCACAGAGGAAGCTTCTTGTAGGTTGTGTACAGTCTTGTTGGATTCACCAAGGAGTGGGATGTTCCTTCGTAAGTGGGGACCTTCGCATTCCCAACACATTAGAGGTTCCTTAAGGGTTCCAGTAGCCCCTTTAGGTCCAAGGTGCATAGTTTTATTGTTCTTACACTGAAACTGTCCATCTTTGTTGTAGGAATTTACTTGAGGATTCCCTGTCATGTTCCTGGAGGGTGGTGGCTGGAATCCCTTCTTCTGTTGGTTGAAATTTCCTTGCTTCTTGTCCTTCCAAGATTTGGAGAGGTCATTCCTCTGTTTATACTGCTCAAATCATAGTCTTGCTTTTCTTAACACTTCATCCAGAGTCTTGGGGTTATCAAATTCAATCTGATCTTTGTAGGACTATGGAAAGTAGCTTAAGAATCATTGGACCTTTACCTTTTCTTCTTTAATGTACGACATGAAACGTAGTAGCTCCAGAAATTTATTGATGAGGTCCTCCATTGTAATTTGGCCAAGTTTCAATTCATATAATTCCTTGGTCTTCCTTTCATAATAGCTTTCTGATAAATACTCTTTCTTGAATATTTTCTTAAACTATGACCATTCTAGGTTCTTTTCTTTTAATCCATGGGAGATATTTAGGTCCTTCCACCAAATATTGGCCTTTCCTTTCAAGTTGTAAACTGCCATTTTAACCTTCATGTTGCTGGAGTAGTTGTATATCTTAAAGTACTTTTTAATATCCAGCAACCAAGATTCCTCATCTTCTCCTTTCCTTGATTCCCCATCAAAACTGGTGGGTTTAATTTTCTTGAATTCTCCTTCCACGTGGTCTATTTTTCTCTTCCCGGCTGTCCGGGATTGATTCCCATATTTTTGAGTTCCTTAGGAGGAACTATATTTTCTTTCGGCACTTCCCCCTACTTTCGGGACCCTCCCTGTTTCTACTGATGTTTTTTCCCCATTGTTCCTCTCCTGCAAGCTTTGCAATAATATTTCATTGAGCTCCTGCTATTTTTCTTGAGCCCTTTTTAGTTGTTCATTTTCTACTATGAAGCTCTTCATCTCCACTATCAAATTCTTCATGGTTTCAATTACATGGATGGATTCAGAACGCTCTATCTCTAGTTGCGTTGGGTGAGGTACCGGTGTACCTTCTTCAGGAGGGTACTCATGTTCATTTTGTGAGGCCATCGTTGTACCCTGTTACAGAACAATTCTTGTTTCTACACAAAACATTCCAAACACAAATGATAAAGTTAGAACAAATTTTTTCCATAGTGCAGCGAAACTAAATGTTCCCCAAAAGGCGTTAGGGTTGACACCTGTGGCTCTGATACCATATGTAACATACCCATATAACCTGCAAGCAATATGCACACACACACACACACACACACACATATATAAATTCCAAGATAATTTATTTCACATGAATTTTGGCTATAACCTTCATAAACATTCAACCTTAAGGTTTTAAAAAATAACCAACATTAATTTCCGCGAGAAATTCAACCTTCCGTAATTAAATCCACTTCTGCAACCAGAAAAGTCGTTTATGCATTGAAACTGATTTTTCCAACTTCTCTTTTTGCATTCCGCCTTTCCACCTTCTACTGCGGACTTCGGGAATCAAAAACCTAACATACAACGAAATCATTTATCCACCTTTCTGCCTTCCACATTCCACCTTTCCTCCTTTCGCTACGGACTGCATACATCAGGAACCTAACGTGCGATAGGATCACTTATCCACATTCCTGCCTTCCACATTCTTCCTTTCCTCCTTCTACTATGGACTGCGGAAATCAGAACTTAACATGTGACATAATCCTTTATCCATACTTCCGCCTTCTTCCTTCCACTGCGGACTGCGGGAATCAGAAACTTAACACTCGACGAAATCATTTATCCATGCTTCCGCCTTCTTCCTTTCTGTCTTCCATTGTAGACTATGGAAATTAGAAACTTAACACGTGATAGAATCATTTATCCATGCCTCCGCCTTCCACCTTTCGCTGCATAAATAAAAAACTTAACACTTACCTTAGGATTTTTGGCTCCTTCCGAATTCTGACTTCTGACTTCGGGTAGTGGAAGTCCAGAAACTCAATACCTTTACCCATTCACTTTTTTCATCGTTGATTCTTGCAGGGTCAATCTCAACCATCGACCTTGTGGCTCAGATGTTCATCGTTCATCCTTGCTAGGACTACCAGATTTCACAGATCTGGGAAGTTCATTTATCCGTGCTTGTTGACATTATGAAATGAACCTCCACCAGAGATCTAAATACTTGGTTGATCTTCACTATTCATCTTCGCTGGGCCTAATAGATTTTGCAAATCTAGAAAGTTCATTTATCTATGCATGTTGAGGTTGCAAAATCCACTTTCGCCGTTGATCTCCAACATAATCACATCTCAACCGTCGAAACATACGGGGTGTACAAGATTTCACAAATCTGAAAACTTAATTTATTCGTGCATGTTGAGGTTGTGAAATCCATTTCCACCTTTGATCTGATTCCCTCCATCCATCTGATGACATACTCTTCCTGTGAGTTAACCCTTTCGTCATTACCAAAAAAAAAAGTAAGTTTGATCATTTTTCCTTGGAAAAATCATCTATAGCTTTTGATCTCTCCCTACATTCATCTCTACTCTCCTTTCCTTGATATTCCCTTCACGGGACTGAACTTTTAGGGAAAAGGTGTAGAAGCAAGTGCAAGAAATATCATTCCAAAAATATAAATTTTATCCATGAACTTCATTAAGTTGAGGATGTTTCAACCCAAAACAAGGCTCAAGCCTCCCCTTAGGGAACAAATATCTGGGGTGTTAAATCAAGGGAAACATACAATATGCAGGTATCTTTTACAGAATGTTATGCCACCATTAGGAAACCAAAAATCATCAAAACAAGTCACAATCATTTACACAGAGTAGGATTATCCTTTCTAGGGACTGGTCAACCTATGAGTTCTAGTGGATTAAAAAAAAACAGAGTAGGTGCATCCCATACCATTAATAATTTACAAAACCAATACAATCCTAATCATATGAGCTTGTACCAATCATCAACAAAACTGGGAATTCTTATCATTTCAGCAACATTGAAGCATACATTCATACCTCTATAGACATGCCCCAAGCTCATCAATTAGAGGAAAAAATGCAATATGCTAGTGACTCTTTACAAAAACTATTACACCATTTGAGTTTCCATTTTTCCTCAATACAAGGCACAATCACTTAAAACAGAGTGTATGAATAATAGTTTCGTAAGTATCATTTCCATTAGTGAAATTGAAAACCCTAATAATAATTTCCTTGACATTGAAACATAGATATACACAGAACAAAATACCCTACGTTTAGAAGAATAGCAATAACAAAACCTCAGTAATCAGACCGATTTGTACAAGAGCCACAATTAAAAGGGAGCAACCATGTTCCACCCAACTATAGATTAGGCACATATCACTCCATGCTCAATCACCACCGAGCTAAACTATGCATGCCGAGAGCGGTGACAGTCAAACTTAGTCCAGTTCTCCAGTGAGAAATCACTTTCCTAACATAGAGTGCTCACACAACAAGTATTCCTTGTTCCAGCATACTCAGCGACGTCCCGCCTTTGAGCATATGCTTCCTTCTTTATAGTTTTTTGTTTTTCCTACGTCTTTTGCAGCTAACGACCAATTCCTCCAGGAATTTTTGTTTGCATTTCTTCCTTGATTCCACAGGGTGGTTCTAGCACCATACTAGCATTCCCACGCCTGGTGTAACCTCTCTAAGATTGAATCTTCATGTCCCCCACTCATACATGCATAATTTCCTCATTCAACATGGTTGTCCCTATCATTCGGATTTTTTTTTGCAAGCACAATGTTTCAGTTACATTTGTCCTTCAAGGACCAATTGACATATTCAAGGTCCACCAATCACATTACGAAAATAAAATAGTATTTTCAAAATATTACAAATAAAGTTTATTACTTGGGGTACATTACATTTTGTATTTAATTGTTGTAAAGATTCAGACGTGGATCTGATTCGGTGGATAACCAGTTCTTTGATCTTGATTTGGTTTGTTTTTACTATGATTGGATTTCTTAGATCTTTTAACTAGATGTATGTTTGATTTTATCTTGATATCTTGGTTCTGTTTAATTAATTTATTTACTTTAGATCTGCTAATTTCGAGATATATGGAGGCCCAAAACAAAGACTTGTAATTAAATCCTATTTGATTATTTTAATTCAGATCTATTATTTCTATATAAATAGTTATTTTATTTTAGATTTGTTGTTATATAGATATATGAATGTTGAAACATAGACTTGTAAATGCACCTAGATTTGTATTTGTTACACGAAGAGGAAATCTCTTAGATAAGCCTCTTGACGCTATGATGCCGTGATTATACTTAAATTAGTTTATTTAATTATACCTTATAGACTATAAATCAAAGTCTCTTGTCTCTTTTTATTAAGTATGAGATTTGTTAAACAATGCCGAGTTTGGATAGCTAAACATTGGGACATTATAGAGAAGATTTGTTTACAATTTAAATTTATGGTATTCTGTATAGGAAAAGTAACTTGTGATTTCTATATTCTTGTACAAAGTAAATGACTACTTAACAACGTATAGAGACATAATTTATAATAAACAAGATAAAAATAATACTAAATGATACATTGTAAATTATCAATTAATAATACACTTAGAATTAAAATATACTTTCGGATCATAATTACCAATTCTAAAATAGTATATAAATTTGAGTAAGGAACCTATCACCACTATCGAGAAAACATAATTCGAGTTGCTATTCCTCCCAACCAACTCCTAGAGAATCAAAAAATTGCTTGCTCCAGAACCCCCGAGCGTGTTTACTGAACCAAAAGGGAAAATTTTGATCAATGCGCCATCTCTTTGCATTAATAGATTATTTCCCCATCCATTTCCAGCCTCCTGCTTATTCGATGGACATACTATTTTATAGTAATCTTCCTAGGAAGTGGTAATTTATGAGCCTCCTTCTTTTTAATGCTCCATAAGGAGTCTTCACCTAATTTTTTGGAAGATGTCTCCTGCATCACTTGAGTTCTCACTCAACTGTTTTCTCCATTTTTCATTTCCCCTTGTGGGCCAGCAAACACTCTTTTAGCGACTACTTCAGTTTTGATTCCTCTAAGTTACTTAATTATTCAATAATAATAATCCATTACATTTATTTTGACTTTATTTGTCAATAT